>JACXGJ010001778.1:0-76662 GCA_016801105.1 Esox niger
TCCCAGTGCTGGTCACATGCATCCTCTATCATCACCTCCTTCCCAGTGCTGGTCACATGCATCCTCTATCATCACCTCCTTCCCAGTGCTGGTCACATGCATCCTCTATCATCACATCCCTCCCAGTGCTGGTCACGTTCATCCACTGGAAATGTCAGTGCCCTTATGTATGATCAAACAACATTGCGAACTACACTGTGTATTGCGATCTTACTCAGTTTCTAAACACATGTTTTGTAGAGGGATCCCAGCCTGAGTGAGATGTTGTTTTTCGTGTTGCTCAAGGTAAATAGATGGATACTTTGAAGAACACTGAGCATCAGGTACTCTATCAGTGATGTTTCTGAGTGTAACTGCATTGTAGAATCAATATGTGGATCCTCCACACAGAGGGGTGGGTCTGAACACCTGACCTGATAATCGATTCAGTCCAGCCAAGAGTCCTTGGGAGGTTTTCACGGTCTCTCATTGCATTTGACAACACATTTCAGGAGTACATGTCATGGTCTGTAAATGCCATGGTGAGCTTGATGGTGAGCTTGAGTATGGGTAGAGCAGGAGGGAAGGGATGATATGTGGAATAAAAAGGAAATGTAACACAGCATTAGTGATTTAGTTATGTTAATGGAACCTAATGAGTCATAAATATCATATGGTTTGAATCTCTTCAGAACAAATGTGTAACGAGCACATATCAGTCTTAAGAAAAAGGGATAGTTTGTGTTTGAGAGTCAACCAGTGATTCAGAGCAGTTCGGCTAAACAGTTGGTCCCTCTGTGACGATGAGTGGAAAACAGACGCTGAATTGCGCAAAGTGAAGAAAACACTGGGCCGAGATGAAAGGTGAGCAGGAGAAATGAGATGTGCTGTGAGCTGCATTTGTTTGAGTGAGTCAGAGCCTTCGCTGTCAGAGCAAGAGTGTGGACTGATCGTACATAAGTGGCCAGACATACTACCAGGTCAGAGTGGGTCATCCTCTCCTCATCTCTGGCTGCTTCCACTTAGAGTCTCATTAGGAGCTGTGGATATGTCTGGGTCGGTAGTCCAACATGAGGATGACCTGTGGAAATGCACTGAGACCCAGCCGATGTGTGTGTGACCGTGATGGCGTTGGGGGTTTGTGGGTGCGGTAATGCTGTCATCACCTGTCATACTGCTTTGAGATGTTTGGCTAATGTCTGAGAGTGATACCATTGATACAATTCTGTAGCCGCGGAGCAGAGTTGGGTCTCTGCAATGCTTTAAGCTCTGAGAGTCTGAGATGAAGTGGAGGAGGAGGGGGAGGAAGAAGAGGAGTGGAAAATGTATTATGAGAACAATGTAGAAATAATGATAAATGAAAATATGTCAGAGTGTCCCTATGTCTGTGTGTGTGTGTGTGTGTGCATGTTGTGGGTGTGTGTATGTGTGTGGGAATGTTTGTTTGTGCGTGTATGTGTGTGTTCGTGAATGTTTGTTTGTGCGTGTGTGTGTGTGTGTGATCCACGCCTGTGTATATGTAGGAACTTGAAGTCACCACAACGATAGCAGAAACCTAAAAAATAAATCCCAACAATGTTTTTTGGCAGGTTCCCAAAAGAGGAAAATCGATTTTTGGCTTAGGGATTTTTTATAAAATGTACAATTGGTCATGGGGTTAGAATTGGGGTTACTTATAGCCTTAGAGATTACCAGATAGGTTTAGAGTTATGGTTAAACAGAAGGGCCAGGTTAAGTTTAGATATAAGGAGTAGGTTGTTGTGGTTAAAGATAGGGTTAGGTTAAGATTTGGTTTTGGCTGAGTGCCAGCGAATAGGGAACATGGATTTGGTCAAGCTTAGGTCTAAGATCCCACAAGGACTGAAAAACAAACATAATTGCATGTGTGCATGCGTGTGTGTGTGTGTGTGTGTGTGTGTGTGTGTGTGTGTCCGTAAGGCAATGTAAGCATGTGTCTACTGATGCACATGAGTGGGTGTGTATGTGCTTGCTTTGTAATCAGCCTGTCACAAAAGGCTCTATGAGCAGCCTTTGTACGTTACAAAGGCTGTATGAGATGCATGTGTGTGTATGAGGGGGTGTTTGAATTTTGTGTGTTGTGTTTCTGTATATTTTTATGTGTGTAGAGAGTACTTTTCATGTTCAGGTTTCATGTTGCACAGCTGGTTATTACCACAGACAGCTGATTGCCCTGCTTCAAACAGCACTTTGCAAACACAAACAACGTGGTTGGTCCAACCTGTGTCTTTTCTGTCACCTCATGGCCAAAAGACCTTCAGAGGACTTTGGAAAACACATTGTCTCTCCCACTCTCTTTCTCTCACCTCTCTTTGTCTCTTCCATGCTTTCTGTCTCACCCCTGCTCTGTCTCTCCTCTCTTTCGGTCTCCCCTGTCTGTCTCTCCGCCTCTCTGTCTGCCTGCCTTGATATCTGTCTCTCCCATCTTTCTCCCCTTTCTCTCCCCATCCTCCCAACCCATGCCACTTTCTCTTACTCTCCCCTCCCCCCGTTCATCACAACCATGCACAGTGGTTGAATTGGGCCGAAGCCCACCAGACATACTGTTTGGTCTCAGGGAGCACCAGGCGGGGCTGAGCCTCGACACCTCTGGTTAGGAGAATCGGATGGAGAACAAGATATGATGATGAATCTGAAGTCAGGAGGACTTCATGTCAAGTGTGTTTCAGGCTCAATCAAAGCACATAAAAGTGTGACCAAGGTTCCACGACCAGGCTTCACAAAGTTTGTGCAAAGTAAACAAAAATAATTGGTCAAAAGGAACTCTGATGGGAATCAATGATCAATTTCCCCAGAGAGATTAATGAAGGAAAATACTTTACCCATTCAAAAAGGGAAAGAGCGAAGGCAAACAAAGCATACATCACTGGCGATAATTTATATAGAGAGGCAGCTTTTCCGCAAAAACTACACTACACCTTGACTCTACTAATAACACCGATGTTAGTCTAACAAGCAAATGAAAATATATGGCCAGAAGAAATGTAGAAATCCATGGGCCTTTATCTGTTCACAGTCTTAAAAACATGAATTACACTATGTGTATTTCCTATCTATAAGGTGAACTGGGACATTAATATAGCAATCTATAATTGTAATGTATTAGCTGATCATGAAAAACGTATGTATTCACATGTTCAAAAGAAAATGGTCAGAAGGAAACGTATTCAACTGCCACATCCTCTTCCTGCGTCCACGTCCATGCCCCCTTCTGCTGAATTCTAATCCCGCCTGGTTTTAATTTAGCCATGTTTGGTTTTGGAATATAAGTACTCTCGAGAGTCATTATTCATTTGGGAGGTATTGTTTGTTTTGGAACGAGTTATTAATCCTTTCTGTCTATTTGTATCTACCACATTTAAAACACACGTGTGTTTTTTTTATTTCAACTTTAGCCTTGCCCTATTGGTACCTCCGCTTTGAGTGTTGATACTTGTTTGCCAACCCTTGCCTGTCCAACAACCACTGCCCTGCTTTATCCTGTTCTGTAATGCTGTAATAAATCTTTCAGCGCTCTGCGCGTGAATCCAAGAACTCTGGGTATTGTTACATCTTCGTTGTCTGATGAAGGTGATTGGAGAAAGGAATGGGGGACATATACTTTTCTGTATTTAAAATGGGGGTTTTGATAATGATAAACGAAAATATTTTCCTACATGTGCCAACTGTCCTCAAGGACGCTCACAGAAGATAAATCACTGTTGATATGAAACTGCTAAGCATATATGGCTTATTAATCTTTATGGGCACAAATAAAGATCATCCACAATAAAAAAACGTATTTGGTAACCTCTTGAATTTCAAGGCTGGTAATAACCATATCATAATATTAGGAGATAAAACCATTTAAAATACTCCAATACTTAATAATTTCTTTCTACCATTAGTCACTGAAATAAATCCCAAATATCATGGACATAGAAGATTTAGTAAATATATGGAGACAAAAAACCCAGACCTAGAGAAGTATACGTGGAGGACATTTAAGTAGAGAGCTGCCTGGACTGCTTTCTTGTTCCATTCTCGCTAGTCCCAAAAATCTGAAACGTATTGATCAAAGAAAGGGCGCGCTCTAATAATCATTTGATAGGCAATCACATGATTCCCACTGAATGTCCAAGGGAATTGGGCTACTGGAAATGTAATCAAAGTCTGTAACATGACAACATGTTTATAATGAAGACAAGGGAATTGATAAGCAGCATCTTTTTAGATAGCATGGGTACGGCCGATCCTCATCTGGTATGGGGCCACTTTCAAATGTTCGTTTAGAGGCTATGAAATGCAATAACAGCCTATAAAGAGAAATGAACACCTGGCTAAGGAGACAAAAATATGAAATGAGAGTGAGGAAATTATAGTAGAGACTGATAACAATAAAAACTGTAAGATAGAGGTAAAATGTAAGTTAGATGAGAAAAGGATAAGAAACAGTTATTCATGAATGATTAAATATCATCTACTCCAAAAACAACAAATTGGATGAAAAATAGCAAAAATACACCAAATTTGGTCACACAGGAATGAAACAAATGAAAGGTACAGAAGAATGTCTCAGAAGACGAAGAGTCCTCCATACTAACCTTATGACATTTTAAAGGGAGAGACCAAAGATTTTATGGAAATATTCACATTCACTGAATGTATTGAACTGTAAAGATTTTTGGGGATAATAATGTAAAATTATTGCACAGAAAGATCAGGGAAAAGGCCTAATAACATCTTGAATCTGTTAAGTGATTTCAGCCCAGTAAGTCATGAGGGCTCAAAGACCACACAGAGGTGTACTCTTTTGAAAAAGGGACATTCTCCTTAACCCAGCAATAAGGTTAAATCTCCTTACTATTAAATCAGGAACAAAATGCTAAATATTTTGAAAAAGCCTTTGATAAAGTATGACTTGTCACGCCCTCCACATCCGCCTCAGAGTCCGGGCCAGGTTCTTCCTCTCCCCAGTCTGTCCGTGTATGTTTAGGCACCGGATCCGGACATCTGTATTCCAGCCTTGCTTTTCTCCACTACCCCTAAAGTCTCCACACCTGTAATTCATTCCTTCATCAGCCTGCCTTCAAGTACCCTGGTTTCCGTCCGCCCTGCGCTAGATTGTTGTTATGCACTACTTGGTAGTAATGGTTAAGGCCTCTACAAACCTGACATGAGTAGTCCTATTTCAATTGTCCCTGCTAACCTTGTTTTTCCCTCTGGTCCGAGACCCACCTTACCCGGTCCTCCAACACCTGTTCCTGCCTGCCAGCCCACCTGCTCTGCCTACCCGCTGCCCTGTCTGCCTTGCCCTGCCTGCCTGCCAGCCCACCTGCTCTGCCTACCCGCTGCCCTGCCTGCCTTGCCCTGCCTGCCTGCCCAGCCCTCCCAGCTCTGGCCCTACCTCAGTCCTTCCACTCCTGCCACCATTAAATACCTTTTGAGAAAACCCGATCGTGTCTAGTGTTGTGCGCTTGGGCCCACTCGTGTCTCCCACCCTAACATGACTCTATTTTATATATTCATGTCCATTTTATTTTTGTGCATCTGTCATACAATATGTGAAGGTGTATTATAATAACCCAAGATGTACAATTATGAATAATGTCCATTTCTCTGACCATTTATCTATTCAACGATCAAGAAGTATAAAACAAGAATGTCCATTCTTCCCATATTTAATAATTAGTGCCATGGAAATGCTACATTTTAAAATCAGATCAAATAATAAAATCAAATGTTTAAACATTTTTCAAAAATGTAATCACTGTACCGTCTCACTGAGGACCTATTTAATCTCTCTGGACAAAAAGCCCATTTTGATAAGTGCACTATATTACGTATTGGATAATTGAAAGGTACAAGCATTAAACTGCCATGTCGTCTTTTTGTGTAATGAACTGATTTTGAAGTGGATGAAAACAAAATCTCTTACAGATCTAGCAACTTTGATAGGAACATTTGCAAAGTAGATAGAATACTGAAGCCTTGTAATAGACAGCATCTAACTATTCATGGTAGAGCTGCCTTGGTCTTCTCCCTGGTGATTTCACAATGTACTTATTTATTCATGGCACTACTTACACCAAGATAATCTTTTTTAAGTAATGTGAAAAAAAAAATCTCAGATACTGTATTTTTCTAGAAGGTAAACCAATTTTCATAGAAAACTTAAGAAAGGCCTTGTGTTTGTTAAAGACAACTAGTGCAGACTAAAATGCTTTCTTACAACTTTTTGAGGTATATGGAGAGTCACAAGAATGGATACTGAAAACAACAAAACATAATTGAATCACACAGTCTGCCACCTGTTAAAAACCTGCATAGCTAAACAATCTAAAATATTAGACTGTTATACCATGTGGAATTCAGGATAGTTGGGAACAAATAATTGATGTCCCACTTCCATGGCAATGGGGATTTGGAATTAAGTAGAAAACAACTTTTGGTGCTTCTCCCATTCCTTCCTGGTAAAACTATTATAGAAAATTCTTGCAAGAGAAGATCAATATATAGGGATTTGAACAGTTGGCTTGTGTTGACAATGACTCAGTGGTGGCAGACATCTGGAGCCATGTAAAGAATAGTTTTTTTTGGGTCACGGTATCTCTGCTAATATGAACACACAGACAAAGTTACAGTCAATAAATTCAATTGTGGCTATTCTCTTGGGTAAAATATTCATCTTTAAGTCTACATCAGAAAAGATGTGTAAAGTCATTGTAATATAGAACCGTGGTTACGTTTCCTCTGCACCTGTGTCCTGCCAGCTAAAGAATGTTACAGGTAACTCCTCCTACAGTCTCATATACAAGGGAGGGCTGGTTAGACAAAGGGGGGTAAGATCCTGCCTTCGAAACCAGGACAAGCAAAGACAGGCACAGCCGTGCATCTGGCCACATCATATAAACACAAGTACAGTGTGAGTGTGATGCATAAAGAAGACAATGAATGAAGCCAACGAATATAATGAAATATATTACTGAGGAGGAACACTGCTCTGCAGGCCTGTAATGGCTGAAGAAACTAAGGTACAGACTTCTTGATGTAGACGTATTCCCCCTTGAGTTAAGCATACCATGACTTCAGAGCATAATACTGTCAAAGGTTGTGGGTCCCAGGGCCTACTGTAGATCATGGAGCTGGGGGTGGCGCTGTCCATGATAGTTTTTAGTTTGATTGTTGGTGTGTGTCTGTGTGAGGTGGGTGTGTGTGGAGGAGTAGGTGTGCACACATAAAAAAGATAGATAAACATCTGCTCATTCATGGCTGATCTACTCCCCAAAATAGAATTCTAGACTCATTCTGGATGTCAACACATAGATTTTTGCTTGCCTGCATATTTGGAGTAATACGGTGAGGGAAACATGTATTTGATCCCCTGCTGATTTTGTTTGCCCACTGACAAAGAAGTCCATCATTTTAATGGTAAGTTCATTTGAACAGTAAGAGACAGATAAACAACAAAAATCCAGAAAAACACATGTAAAAAATGTTATACTTTCATTAGCATTTCAATGAGAGAAATAAATATTTGATCCCCACTCAATCAGAAAGATTTCAGGCTCCCAGGTGTTTTTATACAGGTAAAGAGCTGAGATTAGGAGCACATTCTTTAAGGGAGTGTTCCTAATCTCAGCTTGTTACCTGTATAAAAGACACCTGTCCACAGAAGCAATCAATCAATCAGATTCCAAACTCTCCACCATAGTCAAGACCAATGAGCTTTCCAATGATGTCAGAGACAAGATTGTAGACCTACACAAGGCTGGAATGGGCTACAAGACCCCATCATGAAGCAGCTTGGTGAGGTGACAACAGTTGGTGTCAATCTCCCTTGGTCTGAGGCTCCATGCAAGATCTCACCTCATGGAGATCTAAGCAACAAACCCCACAGATGCCTTATTGCAATTTTTAACCGTTTCAAGTAGAACAGTGAAAGTTACACTGAACAAAATTAAAAACGCAACACTTTTGTTTTTGCCCCCATTTATCATGAGCTAAACTCAAAGATCGAAGACTTTCTTTATTTACACAAAAGGCCTATTTCTCTCAATTATTGTTCACAAATCTGTCTAAATCTGTGTTAGTGAGCACTTCTCCTTCGACAAGAAAATCGATCTAGTGGCGTACATTGCTATAATTATTAAAATGTTGTCAGTGTCCAAATGTTACCAGACCTAACTTTATCACGGTTTTCAGACAATCAGCTTTCACCCATTTTCTTACAGAAAACGTTTTTGAAATAACTTCTCTGTCTTTTCCCAATCTCCTCTCAAACAAAGCACAAGAATGCCTGAAAAATAAAGAAAAGGTGGAATGTTAATGCATTATGGAATTCAGGTACCATCTTGAAGGTTATTGACAAGGTGTTTCTGGAATTTCAAATCGATGTTAATTTTGGAGTGGTCAACCTGACACTGTGTGGGGATACAGTGGCTCATTAACGCAGTCTACTGAATCTATTGACGCCGTCCCGCCTGACTGCGGAGATGCTCCTCACCATATAGCTGTCAGACGGAAACACTGAGCAGGGGGCTGACAGATGCTGAAGAGCCACTGGGGTCACATCCTGTCAAAGTCCTGGGACTTGGACTCCGACCTGGACTCCGACCTGGACTCCGACCTGGACTCCGACCTGGACTCCGACCTGGACTCCGACTTGGACTCCGACCTGGACTACGATTGGACTCCGACTTGGACTACGATTGGACTCCGACTTGGACTACGACTTGGACTCCGACCTGGACTCCGACCTGGACTCCGACTTGGACTCCGACCTGGACTCCGACCTGGACTACGACCTGGACTCCGACTTGGACTCCGACTTGGACTCCGACCTGGACTCCGACCTGGACTACGACTTGGACTCCGACCTGGACTCCGACTTGGACTCCGACCTGGACTCCGACTTGGACTCCGACCTGGACTCCGACCTGGACTCCGACTTGGACTCCGACCTGGACTCCGACCTGGACTCCGACTTGGAGTCCTTCCGACATCTCATATGATTAGGGTGTGTCTTGCCTTTGCAAGACAAAGACTTTCTACGGTCCCATGTTGGAAGTCAATCTTTGGCTACAAAGTACTGAGAACCATCATGGAGGCTTATTGTTCACCATGCTGGAGCCTTACTGTGCGTAGGCACGGGTGAAAGGGCTCGCCTCTTCTCAATTCACACAGCCCTTGTAGGCCTGACTACTATACAGCTGCAGAATGATTCATGTCATTAGACTCCCAGTGGGAGCTCCATAAATACCTTCTCTAAATACACCCCTGTTTAGGAGAAGAGGAACCGAACCACACAGCCAATAGAAAGGGCACAGGGATATAGATTTTAATATTGATTTTAACGTGATTCATTGGTTTGAGTCTAATGCCAATAAGGTTTATTGTCATAAGTGGCGTTTGTAAATAACGGGTGATGCCATCTGTCCACTCCCCGGCTTCAAATTGACATGAAGTTGGTAGGTCACATTCAGTGGTGTGTGCAGTGTTAACCCAGCATAGGCGGGGAAACATTGGTCACTGAAATAATCTACAAAAAATTACAGCTCCCCAATCTTCCAACGCATGTATTACAACAGAATGTAAGTAAACTGTCATGAAAAATGTATTTGTGTCTACCCCCCCACCACACCACTGGTGTCCTGTGATAGTTCCGTTAAATGTTATCTGAACCATATCTTTAAGTTCACTGTCTTAATGATTTGCTGATAAATGCCAATGTTTTTTGCGGTGTACAGTACTGTACGGATGTGCTTTCCTATACGTGATTGCTGTACTTGAGTCAGCTATTGTTGTTCTTACAGACTCATGCTGCAATCTATAGCCATCATCCTCATCAGGATATTCACATGTCACATTTTGCATGTCTTTTGCTGGGAAACAAAACATACACTAAGTTTAATTATAGAATATTTTTGTGGGAGTGATTACTGATTATTACCAAACCCTTGTTTGATATTGATTTGCGACTGATTCCTTCCGCGGCCTACAGCCATCATTGTTGTCAGGTCACATCTACGGTGCCGTCCGCTATCTGTCCGTTAAACAACCGATCACCTTGGACTGCTGGATGTGAAGTGCATTACTTGCCAGTGCCAGTGTCAGAAGAGTACGATCGCATCTGTTCCATGAGCAACAGCCAGGCCAGTGGCTGAATCAACCGGCGGTGGTGCTTGGCGAATGGCACTGCAAATAAATATACATGTTGGGGTAATATTATTCAATTCCCTTGTTCTGCCAGATGGTCCAACGCGGCTAGAATGAGTTCATCAGGAAGCGACTGGCGATCTATCCTGCGTGACGAATGGAAATGTATTCAGGGGAAAAGAGCTTTAATAGAACTCTGTGAGGCTATACGGCTTATTGAGACAAATACGGCTGGCAGCTGATGAAGGGCAGCGGGGGCCTGGATCCTCGTACACTGGAGCAGGCATAGAAGAGAGGAGGGCAGTACCAAGTCCTTCTCTCCCAGTCTGTTCTCATTCAGCTGAATCAGGGGGAAGTGGTGGGCAACCCTGCTGTCTTCATCTAGCCTTATTCTGGGTGACTCAGATCTCATGTATACTGTTCAGCTGGAGGAAGCCAATGCATTTAATATCAGTCGGTAATGAACAGCAGCAGTGTTCCGGCCCTGGCAAAAAAAGAGTCTCCTACGTGACACTGACGATGTAAGGAACACAGAGTGATACTGCAATTGAGTTAGAAGGTAATGAAAACCAAAGTTGGGGTAGAGAATATCTGTGTGCATGGTTGTTCAATGAGAGCTAATACGTTTGCACAATGGCCTAATGGCTGACAATTGTTCAGAGAAAGTGTACCTAAAAGGGGTTGCAGTAGGTCAGCTATATTGGATGATTGTGATGGGAGCTGATTACCCCCGCATGCTTTTAAGAAATCCCATGGCTGTGATGTTGCTCCAGCGCAGAGGTCATTAATTCTAGTCTGCATGAGTGGTAAGAGGCCCCCTGATAGCACATGACATCCTGTTGTCCTTTTGGGCTGAAACACAACGACAGTGCGGATAAACATTGAGAGCAGGAGGACCCGTTTGTATCTGTTGTTAGTCAGTTGCTTACGAAACACAGCGAGCCTTTAACAATGCAATAAATGATGTCAAGATGCTTTTAAAGCATGATGCCGTCTAGGATGACCTTAATGCATGTAACAGCATGCTGTTGATGTGCAGCTCATTACCTCCAGGCATTGGTCATTTCATTTCACGGGCATGGTTTTCATTAGCTGTCCTCGCTGCCCATTAACTAAATGAAGGCTTAGTTGCAAACTTCTGGCTCCAAGCAAGACCTCTGGGCTACTTAGCTGGGCCAATGAGCTTCACTGATGGAAGGGCACACATTCCAAACCATCGCCTGACTCAGCCATGAGTGAGGGGGTGGTTCAGAGAAAGAAAGATGAAGAGACGTGGAAAGAGAGAAAGAGAGACGTGGAGAGAAAGAGAGATACATTGAGAGAGTGATGGGGAGACGGGGACACAAAAAGGGAGACAGGAAGAAAGAGAGACATGAAGAGAGATGAGGAGGGCAAACGAAAGGCAGAAAGAGAGCAAGAATCAACAGAGGGAAGTCTCTGCAGTGACCATGACATTTGGTTTACATACATAACTGTCAAACAGCCACAAGAAATCCAATAAACATGAGTCCCAGCAGCGAGACCTCACCAGGGCCGACCTCTAGAGGTGTGATGCTCTAGCCTAGATAAAACAACACATTCACAGCAGCTCCATGAACACTATAACGCAGATTTAATATGAATTCAGGTAGGCGTGATGCTGAAATAACTAAAACGAAGCATTTTCATGCTTCCAATTACCTTGTTCGTCTGAACTGATTTCATCCTGCTTTGTCTCAAATGTCGGACAACCTTTAGCCGAATGCCCACCTTTTTAGCCCCTGCACAACTTTATCTGCCATCACATCCTTACTGGAGCTTACTGGGAGAATCAAGGCTGAGTGAGCACATGCAGTGTAATCATACCATCCATGTGATGTGCCAGAGCACAATACAACCAGATGCCTTTTCTGATGCGTTAAGCCATACAGCATATAGACCAGAGTCAGGACAGAGGTGCTATGAGCAGACACACTTAAAAGTAAACCCTCTTCAGCCAAATAGCATTGAAATCAGTGGCCGGTGAACTACTGTGTGAAGGCAATGATGACATTGACCAAACACAGGGTTATTAGGCTCAGCAACTTGCTTTAGAATGCAGTGTTTCATCACTACTGTTGCTGTTTTCCATCGAGACAAGAGGCTACAGAGGCTTTACCAACAGCAATACTATAGGATTTATGAAAAACAGAATGTCAGCTAGCTACATGTTCTACATCATTTATGGACCTTTATTGTTTGTTTCCCTTTTTAGTATTCAGTAAATGGATGATGCAGACAGCATAAATATTACAGAGCAAAACAGAAGTTGTTTTATGCCTAACCAATTCAGTCTTTCTACTACCCAGCAGACCTGACTTGGTTTCTGGGCAAATTGTGTGGTGGCTAATGCTCACATATTAGTCATCTTCATGTTCTCAAAACGATCGCAGTAACACAATCCATGCATGTAATAATCATTGAAATTGTTGAAATATCTACACCATAAAAGAGACTTAAATGCAAGATACAAATACACTCGTGGTAACTTTTCCTTCAGCGGAAGTTGTACCGTATGCTGACGCTAGGTGCTGTCCATGGTGCTGAAGCGACAGCGGCGTGAGCTAGCTTTCTCTGAAGGTGCTGACAGCACAGAGAGCCAGCAATCCTCTTACTGAGCGTTACAATTAAACAGGCTCGTCGTTTTAGTTAATTCTTGTTATATCTGCTCATTTCTCGACTTGCTAAGTACAAAAGCAGCGCGCTTGTCTTTGTTTCAGAGACCTCACGGACATATTATTCAGCGTTTGCTTATTTTGCTCTGGAAAGTATTTAATGCCAGGACGTATTCTGTGAGCAGAGAGCGACTTCGACTTCAGTAGACATGTGTATGAGAAGAGACTACCAATTACACGTCATCTTTGCGATGTTGATTGTCGCTGCTGCGGTTACACATGGACACGGTAAGAAATATATTCTGTCCTACGTGGAGTCCTGGAGAAAATCACAATGTTTTTTTATGTGAGACTACTGTGATAACAGCCTGTGCGATCTCACCACTTACAGCTCCGCGTATTGTGCAATGCCACACAGTTCCTGACAACATCTACAAGTGTGTTTGTGCTTTTAGTATAGTTACATATTTATAAATATCTTTAAGTTAAGGAGGAGGCAGTCTGTAGTCTGTTCCAGATATGCTCGCATGTATCTTTGTTTGTCTACCACAGACTAAATGCCCAAAAACCAAAAGCACTTAAATGAAGCATAAAGAAAGTACATTCACATCTTAATGAGTCTTAGGTTACTTACTTGATACTTCCTATGCATTACGTAATATGGTACTGTATACTTGACTAGGAATATGTTCGCATCTTTGCATGGATTGGATCGCGTTCGAGCTCTGCGTAGTCACAAAAAACTCAGGGACAAAAGTTAAACATGCGGTTAGTTACACGAATAGAAATGAAACTAATATAGTAAATAAAAAGGGGAAAAATACGAATGGTGTACCAAACATAATAAACATCAATAATAAAGATGAATGATCATATTCCTTGATAGAGTAACATGGGAAAGTGATTTTTAAAAACCTATTTAAGGAATAAGTAAATTACTTAACCTATATTATAGGATTACCGGAATTCAATCAAATAATATCACCACAAATGTGCATAACATTTACAGCAATTTTAGCAACACAGACCTTTACGTTGTGTACTCTTTGTGTGTGAGATGGTCCATGTGACAGACGGCACTAGGTAATCAGAGACTAATCCTCGGGAATTGCTGAAGATTACTGACTGATCTATTTGACACGGTTGAGTTCTTCTGCAGGAATATATTGCGTTAGGTTTGTACTTATTTCTTTACCTTCTGGATTTGTAACTTGTAAACCAAATAAAAATATGTATTTAATTATGTGCCATTTAAATGTCCTATAAGCTTCTTAGTCATCCTTGTGAATATTAGAAACCTTGTAATTCTTTGCCATCTGAGATACATTTAATATTTTACTTTTTATATCTCAATTGCAAATCCATTATTTGAGTTATTTAGTAGTTGTATATTATTACTAGCCACCGGATCTAAACGAGAAAAACATAGGCAACTTTTTATCTGAGCCACTCTCGCATCACGAATCATCAAAAATTACACAACTTTCTTTGGCCCGTGACCTCATTTTAATATGAGAATGTTTTCGTGAATACAAAAAGCGTAATATTTTATTGACGAATTTTAAGTTTTTTAAGAAAAGCTATGACATTCTGACAAATCATTTTTAAGAATGATTTGTAATGATACATTGAACTGAATGCAGAATGATTTGAAATGTATTTAAAAGGTTAGGGAAGTTTAAGAACACTTTTATTAATATCGTCAGGGAATTCTTTTTCAATTTGGAAACGACAAAATAATAGATAATTACCCAATACATTTTACTGTATGGTTTCTTCTAATAAAAACAGAAGGGCTCTGACGGAAGAGAAAGTAGACAAAATATCTAGTAACCATTTCTAATATAGATCCCCATTCGTTAGAAGAAACAGAAACCAGCCTGTTTATTACAATCATATTTAATAGCTACTTGAGGAAAGCCATGCTCTATAAACAAAGCATGATTTCTCCCCAGTTTCTCTTTCAACCACATTTACTTATCAAGCGACCTGACATGAGGTCAAACCCCCTAGTTTGGGAAACATGACATTACATTTTTGTGTGAGGAGGTTAAAGCATTGCATATAGAGTACTAACCATGAAGATATAAAAACTAGACAGGATGCATCAACATATTTCTCATTGGAATAATGTGTTTTCACAGATGATAACAGATCAAGAAGAAAATATAGGAACAGATTAAATAAACAATCATCATCAATGCTGCCATTATTATTGACAATTTACTTATCACTATAACAATACAACACATTGATTATGTCAGCTGACCTGACCTGATGGTGTAAAGTTAGCTGTCAAAAACCTTGAGCGTTTATGATAATTGTTGAGACATTACTGTTACAGCATTTATTCAGGATTAATGACAGAGAAAACCAGTAAACAATTCCTCAGCTGTGCAAATACCACCTATAGTGCTCATTATGAGACTGGTGAATTGCTGACTGCTGAAAGAATCACAACATCCTCCCCCATGAACACACAAACACACCAGGATCTCTCCCATACCGCTGAACACTCCTGGGAGAGAGAAGGAAACGCACAAAGTATTTTTAGAGCAACGTAACCTTTGACAGCTTCCATTAGTGCATTCAGGGCTGCAGGTAAATGTGCACATGTGGTGTTTTTTTGTGTAAACTTCAGCATTACTTTTAATGCCTCATACATTCACCGAGCAGACAAGCGTCTTGCGTGTGTTACTTTTCAGTCTTACTTGGGCCGACAATGTCTCATAGTGATTTTTAGGGTCTCAGTTGGAACGTGTGGCCATGTAACAATGATCATTTCTCAAAAAAGTATTTAATAATTTAAAACCATATACTAAAAACATTCACCGGCCTCTTTTAAATGTAATATTCTACTCTAACACCTAAAAACAGAGTATAGGAAGCAAGATGTGACACAAGATGTGTCTTCAAAAGGACTATTTGAATGATCTTAGAATTCAAATAAACATACTTAATATTATAGATGAAAACATTAAACAAGGCAACAGTGGTTATTATAATACAGTACTTAATGAACAAAGCATGTATTTAAACATGAATCATATATGTATGCAGAGAAAATATGTAAGACAGAAAGTCCAAAAGCCAAATCTAAGGGAGGGAGTAAAAACTGTGTGAGGGAGAAGGAGGGAGGTTAGATTATAATTACCAGATCCTTGCATTTCTAAACATCTAGTAACTGTTAGAATTCAAACTGTGTTGTCTGACCAATCCATAACTTTCTGATCAGATATTCAACCAATGCATGTGATGTCACACATCACTGCAGTACAGAAGTGATAGAATGGGGGATGGCAAATGGTTCTCATAGGTCATGAAATAATCTTTCAAACGGTACTTAATATGAACAACTTTAAAAGCTTAAAATTAGCCTTTGTTAAAACAACAACAGCATATGTGCCATTTACATCAGGATGTTGAAAGCTCAGCCATATCATTTCATGTAAACTGACAACTATTGTCTTTTTTAATGTTGGTAATTGAGGCACCAAATGTACTGATTGTTAATGCGGAATATAAATCTGCCCCGTGTCTTCCATTAAACAGGTAATAAAATGTCTGGCCCATGGACGCACATTATATTACTTTTAGTATTTTTGCAACATAACTTAACCATAGAATATTAATGTAAACATATTTTTTTGGTATAGTAAACATTTCTAACAATGTGTTGTGTATGCATTTTGGTGTCTTTACCCCCTGAGTCAGAATCCAAAAACGTAGCTGTCAAAATGTTTTTCATTTTTAGACAGGAGTTTTAGCTGGTGCTTTCAAAATTGGTTGTGTCATATACACTTAGAAATGCAATTGCTTGACCTATCAGAACTGTTAGTCACACAACATTTAAAATGGATTTGGGTTAACTTTTTTACCATTTCATTTTTACATTTAACCTAGTGGTCAAAGATCAACACAATGTTCTCATAAATATTCAGAAACTATGTTTGATTGATAAATGTGAATCTAAGCTTCCTATTATATATGACTATGGGATGCATATTAGCAGTTCCCTATGGGTTAAATGTATGGCAAAAAAATGGTAACACATGGAAAGCTGCTTTTCCTGCACTTTTATCACACATTTTCCAACTCTAGGGACATAGACCTCTAAACATATATAAACACACACACCTACCCCCATCTTTGTATGGATGTCTTGGCTTCTGAGTGGTTTCAACATTTCCACTGTAATTCAGAGCCCATTATCTTCATACACGGTTCCACATTATCTGTGTGTTAACATGTGCGGTACGGTATCTGGGTTTGGGGATGTTTTATGTATCCTGCAGCTCATTAAATGAATTACGAGCCCCTCCTGGTTGATGGAGCTCTCCTTGACACGCCACTGTTGGTTTGAATATTGTACTAAAGATGAAAGCCCGCGATTAGAATAATGAGCCATTCAACAGAGCCTTGTCGTTGAAGAATGGAGGATTATTACCCTTGGTTTGAGCTACATGGGGCTCGGCGTCTGGAATATGCCTGAACACAAGTACCGTAACTCCATGGAGTCCAAATCTATTTAGATTGTTCCACACAGGTTGTCACTGAAAGTCCAGCTTTCATTTTTGCCCTCGGGACATAAGACGTCCTCCCCCAGTTTTGTGGGAGCTTGATATTGACACAGGGTGTGGGCGCAGCTAGTTCGACTGTTAGGTAAACATAGATAAGTGTAGACAAAATAGTATATCAAACAATAGGAAAATCAAATGCTTGCATCGCACAATAGCATTCCAAGCTTATCAGTGCATTTTTGGAAAGCCGACTGAATGCAGTTGTGCGCTCTACAGCCTCATAGGATGATGGTTTGACACCCCTTACTTCGTTCCAGAGCGCGGAGAGAAAACCTGTCATTCATGGTGATTCAGAATAATTGTTTCCTCCGAGTTTTTTAACGGAGGGAGTGGATGGGGGCAGCACACAGGAAGGCAGCGGACATCCCATTCAATTACACTGCACACTCTCCGATTCTGATCGTCCTGTAATTTCAGAGGAGGGGATAGAAAATGTTCAACACCTGTTTTTTGGATTACTGGTGATTAACTCCATCAAGGGCTATTCAGCGTCTGCACGCTGTCATAATTAGTTTCGCTTTCCTTCAGCTTGTCAATTGTAAATGAGGGCCATTATGCCAGAATGCCCCCTTCTCTGGGCTTGGTGTCTGACAGCGACTTTCTCTGCCTCTTTCTGCCTCCCAGGTGGAGCACACAGCCTGGCTGAATGATGACATTTTTCTGCTCTTTATGTGCAAATACTTTCCGCTCTTTGAGTCTGTCACATGCATTCTAATGTGAGTTATAATCTTTTGAAATGTGGTTTAGAGCCTCATCTTTCTGTATTAACAATTCTGTGAGTATCTCGTTAATGGGATGATCTGAAAGCAGATATTTTATCCATTGCAATGACTGGCAGGTGGACATGTTGTTGATGTATGTACTCGGCGTAGAATTAATTCAGTGGCTGTAGCTGAACTAAATAAGGTGTCCTTTTGGTAGTCTGAACCCGAAGCTTGAAAAGCGCGGGGTACCTTTCATGACTCTATACTACTACTCTTTCAGTCTGAGTGGCCCTTGGTTTGGCTCTTTGGTGATACTGTACAGGATCAGCATTTGATGAGCAGGTTATCCAGGAGGACTTATCATCCGTTTTCAGATTGTGCTGGTTCCTCTCATCACTCTCCTGGTAATCTCCAGGGGGATGAAGCACATTTGGAGGCTTCACGCCAACCGCCGCCTATTTCACCGGGTTCAGGCGTGCAGTGCAGGAAATAAGAAATCTCTTGAGGAGCAGATGCCATCACTCACAGCCAATCCTTTTATGATGTATCACTCTCAACAGTGAGGGCCGGGGCAAGTAGCGGGAGAGGGTCAGGATTGAAGAAGCGTAACTCACCAAATCAGAGGCAATGTAGATTAAGTGGATTCTCCCTCCATCGCCGCCTCTCACACGCACCTCGATGTGACCCACAACCTCCCACTTTCGGGCTGAATACACTGATAACTGCTGTTACCTCGTCAAGACATGGAGAATATGCTGAGCTTCTAGATGCAGCCCCTTGGGCCTGTTGTCTTATCGATCCTAGTCCCATCACTCTTCCACTGAAAAACTGTCTATGCGAGGAGCACCCCCGGCTGCATACACACCTCTCTAATTAGGAGTGGCGTTAGCTTGGGCTGCAGAGAAGCTGGCTCTCTGAAACGATTAGGCCCAGGGACAGCTCCGGCTCTTTTTGCCCTGTTCTGAACGCCAGAACCCATCCAGAAAGCACTTCGTCTGGGCCGGCTCAGAGGCCTGCGGTGGGCCGGGCA
Source organism: Esox niger (assembly GCA_016801105.1). Lineage (NCBI taxonomy): Eukaryota > Metazoa > Chordata > Actinopteri > Esociformes > Esocidae > Esox > Esox niger. The sequence continues at coordinate 19,082 of JACXGJ010001778.1, forward strand.
ACACTGTGTGGAAGACAGAAGGTAATAGCTTGTGTAATGTGTTTGGAGGAGTAGCTTTAGCATTCACAGCCGACATTGACCTTAGCCAGGCAGGGCCACCCCCACAGTCATTTTCTCTGAGAAGATGTAATTGGATTCATCAGGAAGGGTAAACCTATTCTAAGTAGCAGAGTAAGAAAAGTATGTTGTAGATAGATCAAGGACGGGAATAATAGCTTCACAAGTTATGTGAAAATGGTCAAAGCTAAAAAACAATAAAACACTGAGATTGTCAGTGTGTTTGACTTACTCTCCCTGGTGTTTCAGACAAGCTGCTCTAGATAAATACTGTACTGTGTGGTGTCCGATACTGAGTGAAAGTTCGGTCCTTTCACCTCATACGGCGTGGCTTGGGGACTAAGGCCACTTATCTGCAAAAATGCACACTTCCATCACAAAACTGATTCAATTTTAGGATAAACCTTCTGTGATTTCCTTTAGCAGACTCGGTTCTGATCACCGTTCACACATACACATAACCAAAGCCGCACATACACACGTGCACCAAAACACAGTCAGACCACAACTGAAATCAGATAAAGCAGAATATTTACTTTTGGTGATGTTTTTCCAGAGATATTGCAGTGGAAGCACAAAACCAGTCAAGCTGTTATCTCACACTGACTGACCCTTGGAGAATAGTTTTCTCCCAAACAGCATACACTTCTGTGGGTTACTTTACCAGTCATAACCTTAGGATTTTTTTTTACATTTCCAACTGTCCTTACATTGTCCTTCCTAGTTTTTTCCTAGGGCTTTTCTGTCAAATGGGGTGCAATAGGGTTTTATGAAGATTTTTATGGGGCTTTATTGTGGTTTTGTAATGGCTTTTAAGCGGCTGTGATGTGGTCGTTATGAGGTTGTGATGTAGAGGTGATATGGCTGTGATGTGGTCGTGATGTGGTTATGATGTAGCTGTTATATGGCTTTGATGTGGTCATTATGTGGTTGTGATGTAGCTGTGATATGGCTGTGATGTGGTCATTATGTGGTTGTGATGTGGCTGTGATATGGCTTTGATGTGTCTAACTTTGGGATTTCAAGCACAACGGATTTGTAACATGTCATACAAATGTAAAAATAGACACAAATGTTGTGAGATATCACAGTGTGAATGTGGATGACAGAGGACACAATTGGATGGCTCCCTACACAATAATTTGGGGCCGGTTTGGCTCATGAGCACTATTTTTACTTCTTTCGGCTGAAACGATACAACAGTTCCGTACTGCTCCTTGAACCCTGATCCCAAAGGATCTGGTCGCATGCATAATTGAAAAGTTCCCACGTCTGCCGCCATGTCAGAAATGTTGAAACTTGTCGCTCAAGGCAACCGTGTGACAGCCTGACAAACATCTCTCTTGTCTGTTCCAATCAGTCATTAGATAACAGAATGAAGAAGGCCCCTTTGCACCATCCCTGGTCTCCTAATAATGGCGAACAGACTGTCATCTACTATGCCTGTTCTGGCCTCAGATGACTGTTCAGTGAGTGGGCCGTAATTAGGACGCCTCTCTTTGGAAATTGATTAGTTAGCAATGGAGCTGGATCCCTGTTAGGCTCCTAAGCCCTCCCATTGATTAGTCTATTCAGCTTTCTTCAGGGTATATCAGTCCTACGGTGGCAGACTAACCCCCAGCCCAAGGCTAGGCATTTGTTGGTATGGCTGCATTCAAAATATCTGGACCATTTCTGGCCCTAATGAAGCCAAAAACGAGCGCCCGTTTAAGGCTCTGTTGTTGATCTAACACAAACATTCAAGAGCTGAACTGCCTTGATTCATCTTCGCTTTCAGTCAGTCATTTCTGTGTTCTGCACTAGTTTAGGGAATGTCCCCTACTGTCGCTAATCGATACAAGGTATTATGTAAAATGGTGGCAATAGATAAACGTCCCCTTTGTTTTTTTTAATAATAAACAATTCACAAAGGATTGATAGGTGTTTCAATTCTCCTTTGATTGTTGGACCTTGTGCCTCAGACTAAAACCAAAGCGTGCACACCGAGGCCAGTCGGCCACGGCCTGGGTCTCTGTAGACCTGGAGTTTAGAGGATTGTATCTGCAGAGATGAAATGAGGGTCCGGTGTAATACAGCCAGCAGCAACTCCCCGAGCCACTTCTCTGACCATGAACGAGATAGACAGTTCTAAATTTCTGTGTGCTGGACTTCTGTCTCTGCATTGCCAATGCATTAGAAAACCGAGAAAGAGCTGCCTTGGAAGGCTGATGTGATTATAGAGTGTGTGAAATAGTATTCTTCTCTCCAGCCGTATGTATTATTTATTTATCTTTCAGGTTGTATGGGAGTGTGGAGGGTCTACCTCACATCTGGGATGTGAGCTTGAGTGGATGGCTCTTCAAGTAAAAGTGTGAGGGTTTTTTACTCGTGCTAGATGATTCACTTGGAGAAAACAGGGGGAGGGTGAATGGCTTGGAGAGATTGGTTTGTTTTATCATTTTCAACTAGAGACACTTTACTTTGGGTTTTCAATAATGTGTTTGTGTGTGTAATTTTCCCAATCCCCACCCCACGCCCATATAACCTGTAAAAGGGTTTATTCCATCTGATGCTATGCTTGTTCCATCACACCCATATAACCTTCTATGTTTATTTTGTAGGATCTGAGCATTAACAACTACAATATGAATGTATGGTTCATTAGAAGTGATTGTGTTTAGATGTTTAGAATAACAGACAGTTAAGATTCAGCCTGTTGGGCTCTGGTGTCCACAGGAATGTTTGCATAGACCATTTGGTGTGGGGGTTAGGGTCCTGGCTTTGCTAGGTAAACCTTCCCCCATGGTATTTAAGAGCTTGAAACGCCAAATTCCAGCTGAGAGAGCAGAGATAGACTAAGGAGTAGGTAAGAGTTTGAGCCTGTAACATCATGTGCTAATAGACTATCAATATGCTGCAATAAACAATTGTATTACTCTCTCCCTTGACAACCGAGTACGCGAGTTATCATTACTACCACTATACGACATGGCTGATTTCTAACAATTTGATCCAATGCTGTTTATCTTTCCTAGAATGTAAACTAACTACATTCATAAAACGATTACACTGATATCTTCGAAACAAACAAAATGAGGTACAATGGGTTATACAATGTGTATTCAAATATTTGGGTAATCTTACCAACTGACGCTGATAAAAACGCCTTTTAAGAAACATTAAAATATTGCACATGTCCAGTGTAGAAAGCTCAGAAAGTATATCCTGCTGTGAGTTTATAGACTACAGCAGATTGCGAAAAAAGCATTCAATTATATACACTGATCAGCCATAACATCATGACTACCTGCATAATAATGTGTAGGTGGCAGAATTGACCCCAAAACAGCCCTGACACGTCAAGGCATGGACTCAACCAGACCTCTGAAGGTGTGCTGTGGTATCTGGCACCAAGACATTAGCAGCAGATCCTTTAAGTCCTGTAAGTTGCGAGGTGGGGCCTCCATGGATCGGACTGGATTGTCCAGTACATCCCACAGATGCTCAGTTGGATTGAGATCTGGTGAATTTGGAGGCCAAGTCAACACCTTGAACTTGATGTTGTGTTCCTCATACCATTCCTGAATCATTTTTGCTTTGTGGCAGGGTGTATTATCCTGCTGAAAGAGGCCAATGCCATCAGGGAATACCGTTGCCATAAAAGGGTGCACATGGTCTGCAACAATGCTTAGGTAGGAGGTCAAAGTAACATCCACATGAATGGCAGGACCCAAAGTTTCCCAGCAGAACGTTTACAACATTCACTACAAATTGTTCCGGTTTTCACCTAAATAATAATACTGTAATTTTTTCAGATACGAGTCGGAGCCAAACAAATAACTACTTAGCAAATCAAATATTCTCATCAAAGCCCAATGCGCCCCCACTCCACCCACCACAAGCAAGCACGATGACCAACATTTATGCAATTTTGAGAGAAATGTAGGCTAGACCACTGAGAATAAGCTTTTACAATATTCGTGACCAGGGACGCCAATAGAAAATCCTGGATGGGGGGATTACGCCTTTCTTGGGGGGTCTGGGCATACTCCCCAAAACAGCTTTCCATTATGCATTTTTAAAGTAAATATGGGTGTAAAATGTATCAAACAAAGGTTATTTTTGGCCACAAATAAAGAACCATTTAATAACCACATCTCTCTTCATCTGAACGGAATATGTTGCAATACCTTAACTTCAAACACAAAAAAGAAAGTTGTAGCTAGCTTTCATTCATTCCAGTAAAGAAAAAAAAGACAATTTTGATATTACATGACGTCTGGTCTGTCGTGCAAGTCGAAATTCACGAACCGTAACTTGTCCAAACAATTTCAATAAATTACATTTTAACAACCTCAAAAAAGGTTTTAACCTCCATATATTTCTATAAAAAATTGTGATGGGCTAGCTGAAAGAGTATATTTATTAGCAATACTTTCAGTTGCTTTTCAGTGCTTTTAAATTTTGAACTTGAGACGATTTTCTAATCTGACCACCAGAAACATTTGCTGCTACAGAAGACAGCTCGCTTCATGTGAGCGAGTTATGTTCAATGTATCAAACTCAGTCCATACATGCTGCCAAATGAACACAATTCTATACAATTTCTATGAAATTTGTATTAATTTTAGATGTGATGGAAAGGAAAAAAAAGAAATCACAAAGAAAATATATTGAGCATTGCTTTATTTAAGGGGGCTGATTAATATTTTAGGCCTAGCGTCGTCCCTGTTCTTGACCATGTAGGCCTACTGTTGACCAATTTGTCTATTTCTCTTGCATTTTCATGCTTAATGTCCAGTATTATTAACAGTTCAGAGCCAAACTGTACATTGATTTGCATATGCCTCATGGATGTGTTACATTTTAGTGTGTGTGGGTGTGTATTATGCAGCCATGCGTGTATTAAAATTGGAGGTCTTCGGTCATATACCCCCCCCTGGGTCCACTGCCTGACTCCATATGTCTAGGTCTGACTGCAGCATGTTGTCTGAGAAATCCAATCTTGTCACGTCAAGCGAGGCCCCCGTCCTCCTCCTTCTGGCACAATGGAACCAACTGACGTTCCTGACCCACTACATAGTCTGCTGTTCTGAACTGTCATTTGAATGGCAGATGACTCCCCATCAGTCAGCCAGTCATTTAGCTAGTTAGACAGCCAGTCAGCTACCAAGTCAGTAAGTCAGTCAGTCATTCAGTCAGTTAGACAGCCAGTCAACTACCCAATTAGTGAGCCAGTCATCCACAGTAGAGGCGCTAATTGTTTTTCCTCAGGTAGTCGGACTCAAACGCGTTAACATTTTATTTTGACATATTTCTTAGCCATGGTGGCAGCACTGAGCCGTTTCTATTAGTATTTTCATTCATTGATTATAACTACATTAGTAACTCATGATAGTGAGAGACAAATTAAAATCCCCTGGCCCATATACACCTGCCAGACCCGAGAATCGGGTTTCTGCAGAGCCACAATATGTTTCATTAGATTTATGTTTCCCTCATCAGCCTATGAAACCATGTGCAACTTCCGGTTGTCAACCAGTAAATAACTGATAACTAGTAAGGAGACAACTCTGTAGTTGCACTGGAAGCTACAAATCTGTAGACGTGCAATATGTAATAACCATTGCACTCCCTAACCATGCACAGGTAAACTATTCCCAATAACTATAATTTTAACCTGTAACTATTTTGTTTTTATTATTATTAAAGACACTTTTCTGTTAATGTTTCAGCTGATATTACCAGAGTTTGCATGAATATATGCAAAAAATAGACTTGGTTTCTTGTGATTTAGACTAGAGAATCCTATTCATAATAAAGACAATTTTTACAACTACCTTTAATCAGAAGATGTATGTGGATGCATGTGTTCTTGATGGAATACTTTGCATGTTATTTATAATTTGATTATTTCCTAGATCTAATACTCTCACTCGGTTATGTTGCCTGCTTGTGAAAAGGGAAAAACACTAGCTGGTCAGTTAGTTATATTTTATTAACCCTTCTGCACGTTGCTTGCATGGGATCACAAATCAGTCAAAGAGAGGGTGGTCCTGAGAAAGTAGAAGGATTTGACCAGGTCATAGTGATATGTGGGCTCTGGATGGTTGCCATGACTATGAAATTGTATTTAAATGTTTATCAACAATATGGGAGTGTGGAATATGGACAAAATACCACAGCTGGGCTTCTTTAAAGCACAATGCATCTCAGTGCCTTGACACTTAGCTGGTGTATTTTGTTATTATTAACCAGTTACCAACCGATTTAGAACGGTGTAAACGATGGCTTTACACTACATATTTCAACCAATCTGCATTTAGGGCATTGAACCATATGGTTTCAAATCTCTATTATATTATGAGCTTGTTGAAGTAGCACACTTCAGACAAACCCCTGTAGACTGCAATCTCCTGGTCCGATCCAACCCTGCACAATTTGTTAGTTGTCTTTTAGTCTTTGTTTGGGAGTAGTGGGGATTGAGTCAGAGGATAGAGTCTCAGATGTGCTTTACTCTGAGAAAACACAACAGTGGGTAAGTCATTAAAATCCCTGTCATGTTCTGTGTTAGTCTGTGTATCGTGATGATTGCTCCTTCATAGTAGTTGTAAAGAAATACACATTGCACCACTGAACTGGACCTGAGATGGTTCTGCGCTGGTCCTGAGCTGGATCAAAGCGGGTTCTGAGCTGGTTGCCTGAAGTTGTTAAGAAAGGACAGTGGTGAATGGGGTATTGACGGTTAACAAGCATGGAGGTGTCTAAAGATTGGAGGAGGAGGTGTCTATGAGTGGGGGAGGAGGTTCTTGGGACTGGGGGAGGAGGTATCTAAGGACTGGGGGAGGAGGTGTCTATGAGTGGGGGAGGAGGTTCTTGGGACTGAGGGAGGAGGTATCTAAGGACTGGGGGAGGAATCTCTTTCAGTGAGCCTTAGCTGTGTGTTTGTCCCAGGATTAAATGTGGATTATGGACAGAAAAAGAAGGGAACCATGATGAAGGATGATCCTATCCAAGTCCTAGGATGGAGATGGGGCTGCCCGCCATTGACAAGACACATTGTGGCTGCATTAACACCTTACAGTTCTGTTGCCATAATATTAGTGTCCAACATTATCTTGTTGTTGAATGACGTTTTTGAATTCTCTTAGAAATACAGCAGCACCTGCAGAGATTCTCTGGATAAGCATATGTTTTGCAAGCGTTTTTACAAGTATGGAAATGCATCAATTCAAACACTTAAACTTACAATGAGAGTCATTTAATGACAAAGGTGGGAAAAGTTTGTAGTAAAAGAAGGGACATTTTAATAGACTACACTAGTTCTCCAAAATGCATATCATGTCAATCCAAAAACACAGAATTTACTATAATTGCTCTTGGTCGTTTTAACCAGCAGAGCTAAAGACGCGTGAAAAATGTCCCTCTCTAGCAGATGGTACCATTGTTGCCGTCTTTTGCTTTTCTCCACTAACATCAGTGGCATCACAGACGCAGCTCCTCTGTCTGTTAACAGGCAGTTCTTTGAAACGACTGCTATAATGGGGAGCCCAGATGTTTATCTCAGACTGGCTGAGGGACAGGACGTGGGAATGACTATTGTGCCAAAGATCATCTGAAGGCATCCGGTGAGCAGACTCGCTTGATGTCGCTATCAAGTTATCTCACATGCTTTTCCAGAATTTGCACAATTTAAAGTATTTCCATGTAAAACGTCCTCAACCTCCCTGTCCTTTCATCAGAACACGGACTGCTATCACAGTTGTCTGTCAGTGTCTTGTCTGTGGAAAGGCTCAGAGATAATGGCCCAGGTATAGAGCCTCAGGTAAACTAAATCCTACGATTCAGCCATACAACAGGGCCACAAAAGGGAGATGCTGTCCATCAATGTGTGTTGTTTTTCACTTCATTAATTCAAGATATTTATTTCACACTCTGATCACAGTGTATAAAGGCAGCAGACAATCTGGAGTATAACGTCTATAAAAGATCCTCTCCGGTATAGCAAGCACGCAAGTTCATTTATATAGCACAATTCATACAGAGAAGTAATTCAATGGGCTTTACAGTGGAAATAAAAATCCAAAATGCAATGGAATTAAAACAGAGATTGTAACAATTACTGAGGCTATTCCTCTGATAGCACCAGAACTTGCATTATGATTGGTAAAAGATAGCAGTATATACGTTTAATAATGAAATAAATCAAAAAGACAAATAAAAAAATACAGCATAATAATAAAGCATAGAAAACGAAAATAGAACTAATAGAACAATTAAAATCATAGGAAGCTATAAGGCTCACACTGTGGTTAAGTTTAAGTGCTCAGTCATAGGCATGTGAAAAGAGAAGTGTTTTTAGCCTGGATTTAAAAAATGACACGTTTGATGAACGTCTAAGATCATCTGGTAGTTTATTCCAGTTGTGTACAGCATAACTGCTAAACGCAGCTTCTCCGTGTTTAGTTTGGACTCTGGGCTCTACTAGCTGACCTGAGTTTATGGATCTTAGAGCTCTGCTCGGTTTATTTTCTTCAAACACATCAGAAATGTATTCGGGTCCTAAACCATTCAGAGATTTATAAACTAGAAGCAACACTTACAAATCTATTCTGTAACTGACTGGACGACAATGCGAAGATTTAAGAACTGGAGTGATGTGCCCTGTCCTCTTGGTCCTGGTTAACATTCTAGCAGCTGCATTCTGAATGACCTGCAGCTGTATAGGGCTTCCATATTTCTATGGCGGGGACACTTCTTAACAATTTGTCAGAGAGGGTTGGAAAGCAAAGAAGAGAGGGGTTGAAAAGAAGGGGGTTAGAAAGGAAGGGAGAGGGGGGAAAAAATGGGGAAAATTTCAGTGAGACTGAGAAAGTGTGCACGGGAGAGGCAGGGACAGCACGGATGCCCACTGGGTAGGATGCATACTCATCCCCCCTTGAGCAGTGGGAGGTTGTGAACATGCTGTCTGAAGTGGCACCCTCTATAGGCTGCCTGTCATCCAGCTGGCTGCCCTGCTCTGGGTCACTTCACAGCTGGGCCTGGCCAATCGTGTCCGCGCCAAACACAGTCTGTAGAGCCCTTTGACCTCAGCGGCGTGGGGCTGACGCATCGGTGAAATACAACTCCTTTCTAGTTGCCTTGGCGTCTAGAATAAACAACGTCCCTCGAGGGTTTAGAGGTCTTAAGATCTCACCGCCAAGTGTGCCTGGCCTGCCTGCCCGCCGCTCGGCTCCAGTGCAATTACCTTCTGTTAATGAAGCTCCCCAGTCCTGTGGCTGGGTCACCCGACCGCCTTTCCCCGGCCCTCCACCTCCCCCTGACGCTCACAGGGTAAACAAACTGATGAGGCCGTCTGTTTGTGAGGCACCGGGCTGTTTACCATTGCGGCTGTGTGGATTGACGGCCGGGCCATCTGAACTGAGGCATGATGCGGAAAGCTCCTCGGTTGCTGCGGGACGAAGGGAGAGGCAGAGGCAGCCATCCTCTGAGGCGGCAGACTAACTGAGTTTGACATAGCTATTTCTGCTGACAGGCTGCAGGGATGCTTCCTCCTGGCCCTGCTCCAGGACCCACAACTTAGTTTCTGGATTTGGACTTGAGGAAGTGGTAAAACATAATGCAGGGTGAGGAAGTGGTAAAAGTTCATGTGAAGATGGGGAAGTTGTGAAAGGCAATGTGGAGATTAGGTCATGGGGAAGGATAATGTGGAGATGAGGAAGTGGTGAAAGGCAATGTGGACATTAGGAAGTGATCAAAGGCAATGTGGAGTTTATGAAGTGCTGAAAGGTAATGTGTGGATGAGGAAGTGGCAAAAGGTAATGTGAATCTACAGCTATTCTGATGCTTCCATCTATTTAGAGACTCTAACCTTTCCTCAGGACAGAAAGTAACATTCTGTTTGTATTTGTAAGACACATTCAGAATGTTATGTTACGGTAATTATCAAGGTTAGTGTAAGTGTTAAAGTGTAGGTTAAGTAATGATGTAAAATTAGGGTTAGGTATTAAGGTTTGTGTTTGGAATTCATTCTTGACCTGTTAGTGGCTTAGAAAAATTATAATAATAAAACAATGTATTTATGGAGAATCAGCTGTCCCCTCGATCCAGAACAGCCTCTCATCTTGGTCCCTAAATAACATCTAATATATTACCTATAGTTTACAAGACCAGGCTGATTCATATTACACTTTCAGTATTCAGGGTTCCAGACAGCTTCAAAATGCTTTCATTTGAAGGAATCCACGTTTATAAAAGAATAGAGCGCCAGGTTTACTTTCTGTTGCAAAAGGATGAGCAGCAGAAAATAGCACATTTCATGGTATTATCATTGGAATAATGAAAAAGGGTAATTTTCATTAAATTAAGTTATCCTTCCTATATCCAACAAGGCTTATAAATGGACAAACAGACCTACAGTATATTCTAACAGTGCTACCCTGTTTAGTTTTCTGTATTACCCATAGCAGAGGTACACTGTACAATGCCAGGGAAGCCAGCAGTATAACTTGGTAAGTGGCCATCTCTGAATAACTTGACCTTCTGATCTGAATCTGGAAATGAAAAGATTTTCTTTATTTCATATCACAGCAAACCTACAATGTAACGCTAACCATCTCCACTCCTATCAGAACGTCTGGCCTTAGATATCACCAATCAACATTTCTGCGTTTGTCTTTTGAGTTGGTCTGTTCGCTGTCAGAGTCGGGCATGTATAATGCAGGCTGTGTTTGGGGACAGGGGATTGGACTGGCAATGAGGCACACCAGACTTTTTAAGATCAACCAGCTTGTGACTTACAGACTCCCAACTGCCAGGAGAGGTGGATTAGCCACCCGCTGTTATTTTGGGCTCACTTTATCTCCCTTTAGAGAATGGTCAAGTAGTCTTTCCGGCCTCTTGTTATTGCCTGACTCTCGACCTCTTTTCGTGCATGACCACATATGATGCCCCTCGGTTCTATGTTCAGCCTGATGTAAAGCAAAACGGGGGCAAGGACAGAGTAAAATAACTGCAAAAAGGATACATTTTCCTCACCAACGGTTTTCAGTTTCAATTAGCTATATTTCAATGACAAAATGTGTTTTACTTCAGCGACATGATCTCCTGCTTATCACTATGACCTCAGTTTTACCTCTTGTTTGGAAACAATAGTGGCTTATAGAGAGAGATTCAGATAGTGAGAGTGAATGGATATGTGAGACCCAGATTAAGTTACAGAATAGAGGAGTAAGCATCACCTCTTCCTGGAACCTCTGTCTGTCTGTCTGTTTGTTTAATCCCTCCAAACAGCCCGAATCCTATAAAGCAGCAGCTTGTGGAACACTCACAATGAGATGGTAATCCACCAAAAGTAAGAGATAAAGAAGGTCTGGCTTTGTAAATATACACAAGGGCATCCCAGACAGGTAGACATGCCACTGATGTTCTATGTGTTATTGTCAATGCCATATTCATGTTTAATACCTGATATTGAAGTAAAATTAGAAGGCCCTTTTAGGGTGAATGTTTAATACTGACACAGAATAATCAGAAAGTTTAGAATTATCCCAAAAATGTTGAAAACAATTGGCATATCTGAACACTGCTGTTCAGTTCTTTACACTTCCAGGAACAGCATCCTTGAGTGCCAAAACAAATAAAAGACCATTCACAATGAGAGACTCATCCAGAATTCCAGTCTTGCTCAAGGTGGTGTGCTTTACGTTTGTGCTCCCTGATCAGCAGTGAATTGACTGTTAATAGTGTCATAAGTCCATTTGCAGTGATCTTCTTGTGGGCCTTGGTCCAGTGATGCACAGCGCCAGTGACCTCCCTCGGTCAGCCCTGGTTGATTGCATTGGCAAAGGCTTAGAGGAGCTGCGGAGAGGAGACTCAGCCAATGGGCACAGCAGTCGTGCCAGTTTGTTTGGCTGCTGCGACACACAAGAAATTACTTGTATTACAAATTGCATTTGCTGGAGGTTTAGCAGCTTTTGCTTGTCATTGGTAGAAAGAAGAAAGGAGAGAAGAGAATTCATTCAATTTGGAGAGCAGGTAAATTAAATAGTATTTAGAGACTGGAGCGTTGAGGAAGGTCAATTTATTTGTAGCAGACCTCGTTTACAACAGACTGAATGGAAGGTTGCTCTGGAATTGGACAGAAAGGGCATTGTACAGATACTTAGAAATTTGTGAATGACAAAGAACGCACTAAATGTGCACATTTTCTTTTGTAGATTTACAATCAAAATGCTGTACTAGAGCACTGTATAGAGTATATTTAAAGTGGATGCACATGTATCATTCTTTTCGTATTATTATTTTTTTAACAGATTGCATTAAAGGCCTTTCTGTGCATATTGGGTTTGGGGGCAGAGACTCATTTCCTAGGCTCCAGGTGTATGTAACATTATTATTTGTTTTTTTGTCAGTAGTGGTGGGGAAATTCGACTGATATGTTTTGAAATTAAAAATAAAATGAATTCAAAATGTTCCTGGTAATTTATTTTATTAACGTTATTTGGTGAATATATCAAAGCAAAAGACCAATCATTTCTGTATTAGCCTACTGTAAACTGTAGGCACCAGCAAACCCCAGTTTAAACTATTCAACTTTCATAATGAATAATGGTTAGATTGAAAATAAAATTAAGAAGACAAAATAAGCAGCAGTTGTCAAAGGTTTTCACACTCCTGAGTCATTTTCCTCATATTACTGAATTACAATGTTAACGAAGGAGTTAGTTAAGAAGTGGAAGTTGAATCAAAATGTTATCTGGGCTATATAATGTGTTAGTTACATTACCATATTGCAGAGACTTGTTGATGGCTAGCTAGTGAACTTGAAACCTTAAACTAGCTAGTGCAATACGACCATTCACGGGGAAGCATAAATACGTGTGATTTGACCAGTTTGTTCTAGGCTAAATCTAAAGGCAATGTAATTGCTTCTCCCGAGCAATGGTCGCTTATGTACAATGCAGGTAAATATTTCTTCATCTTTTTCAGAAAACACCACAAATAGTAGCTATGTTGTAACACCAGCGGGACATGGAAACAAGGAGTGTCAATTTGAATACATACTTAGCTAGCTAATATAAGCTGATTGTCCGGACCAAATACTTTGGAGAAACATTCCTAACACTTATCGTCTCTTTTAGAAATAAAAGAAACAAGAACATTGAACAATTTTCTCAGTTGAAGAATTTTTCATCAATCAAGCTCTCATCATCAATTAAGCAGTAACTTACACATGCCTACAATATCTAGCTGAATGAGGTAGCCTATCTAATGTGCCTTATTTGTCCAGTGGAAAGATAGACAACTCTACATCACTCTTTATTAATATCAGCTGTTGCAAACTACTAAATGCCAAATCCAGGATTACCCTGGTTGTACTCCGTGCTTTTCTGATGCTTGCTTCGCTTCCATATATTTTCTAGTAATGTTCAGTTCACAAGCGACTCGTTTACCTCGAACGAATCTTTTTAGTGACTCCGGACTCACGAGTTAAATTTTATAGTGACTCGTTCAATTGTATCATTCATTCGAACCTTTGACAGCGGATTACTAGCGAATTATTTCGTTCATTTGAACGACTGCCAGCGGAGTTCTACCCCGACCGCTGGCTTCCAGCTCAGCAGCCTACTCTCTGTCCAACAGTTATTAGCTTGATGTTCTGAAAGAAAAGTTGATCTATAAAGTAGCATCGTAAATACATATTTGTAACAGAATATGGAGGCATAGCCTACAGTAAAGTAAGTATTTGTTTTTGATTGTAATGATAAAGTCAATGATAAATCATAGAGTAAAATAAGCGTTTGCTTAAGTAGGGAAGACGTGTAAACTGCATTATGATGATGAGCATTCGTTGGAAGACGCGTAACTGCATTATGATGATGAGCATTCGTTGGAAGACGCGTAAGCTGCATTATGATGATGAGCATTCGTTGGAAGACGCGTAATTGCATTATGATGATGAGCATTCGTTGGAAGACGCGTAACTGCATTATGATGATGAGCATTCGTTGGAAGACGCGTAAGCTGCATTATGATGATGAGCATTCGTTGGAAGACGCGTAACTGCATTATGATGATGAGCATTCGTTTGCCGCGTTTCGGGGGGCTGTATGCAATTTCTGACTCAAATGAACGAAATGACTCGGAAGAATAGAACATTTTACTGAATGACTTGTCAAGATCCGAGTCAGTAGAAAGTTTAACTTCTCATCATTAATATTTTCATTTGTGGAGCGCTCAGTTAATGTAAGGGTAATTATTGGATATTTGAAATGGAAAATGCTGCATAAGTCACTACCCCAGATATTTCTTCTTGCTGTGTGGCACCTAAGGCCATATACAACTCCAGAAAAAGAGCAGGGTCGTTCGAATCTTACCCAACGAGGGCCCAAACCTGCTACAGACTGAGTGCTGTTCACTCATGGTATAGAGAGATAGGTGACATAGGAAAAATGAAATTGATATTCAGGGTTTAGGTAACCTAATCACTTGGCTCCAGTGAACCCCTGCTAGGCCAGAATCAAGGAGAAATAGTGCGAGTGCGTAAAACCATAGATGATTCTGCGAGCAGCGTCAACGTGTTGAACACTGATTTCTATGAGATGGATCTGTTGGCAGGAAAATGTATGATTTTGACTGTCAATACAGGACAGTTTGGAATGGTTCTTAGCATCCTAGATCCAATGAACCATTTTCAAAATACAAATTAGAGCATACTGAAAAGCAGATAAAATATGTGCCGTATTTCAAATACTGTGCATGCCGAAATACTGCCCATCTGTACACAGGCAACATTTTAACTGACCCAAGACGGTGTGTTGCATCAGCCTTGGGGGAAGACATGTTTGCTGTTGCCTTGTTTTAACTAAGTTTAGTTTTTTTCCTTGTTGACCTTGTCAAACAGACAGTGACATAGTGAAGACTCAAATCTACACATTAATTATTCATTGCATAAACTGAATAGATCCACTGGGACAAAACTTAAACTTGTTTCCATGGTAATTCAGGAGAGCATTCTCACCAAAGCAGGACCCAGAGGGGAGGTATAAATAAAATGTCAGAGATTCTTGAGAAAGTTAACAAGACACATAGGGGATTCAGACACTACCATTAGCAACAGAGCTGTGTCAGTCTCATTGTTTCGTGATGTCTCATGTTAGATGACAGTACAAAAAACTCTGGAACTCCAAGTCTCCAACTGATAAAACTAACATAAATGTCTCACATTGTTTGATTAATGTACAACAATGAACAAATATTGGTCATTGTTTTGACAGAATGAGAACGCCACTATATTCTCTGTTTCCTTCACTTTGATCGGTTCACAGAACAGAGATTGAACAGAGAAGGGTTAATACACACCTTCAGCCTGTTAGCCCAACCCAAAATGGATGCAAAAAGGCACTTCTGTGTATTAGCTCTTCTTCTGTGGCTTGAGTAGTTTCAAGACAAACTGGCCCCTTGATCTCCCAGCTAAGACTCATGGGGCGCTGAGATCAAAGCACATCTCTCCCTCTTGCTGACAAGCTGTGAGAGCCAGAGGGATGGAGGGAACCATGGATGGAGGAGGAGAATAAAAGGAAGGGTGGTGGTGTGTGTGAGTAGTTCTCTCCTGGAAGTGAACGGTCTGGCAGGTGGCTGAAGGGGCTCACAGAGTGGCTCCATCAAAGAACCCCCATACACCCTATCTATGCCTCAGACCACACCAGTCAGATGCCAGTCTTCTAATGCCATGCTGGCCAATACCCGCTATGCCTCAGACCACCCCAGTCAGATGCCAGTTTTCTCATGCCTTGCTGGCTCAAGCTGGGCCTCATGGACACACTGACCACTGGGACAAGACAAATACTGGTTAGTATAAGAAAGGCAGTTATGTTTATTTTCTTGTTCAGAACCATTCCAGAAGTAGTACAAAACTTCCCATGGATAATGTGAAATAGTGCCAAATGGGTAAATCCTTATTGCAACAATATCATTAGAGATTAGGTATACCAGTAAAGTTGCTGGTCTTTGGAAGTGCTCATCCTTGCTGTAATATTTATATGGGATTAATAATTACCCCAAACTGACTTCAGTGCGTAATTCCAAACACTGAGAAAAAGGATAACTAAATGAATTATGTTTGCCTAATGAATAATTGAGCTTGGGAAAAGATAATGTTGTGTTCCACAGCCTATGAGTCAGGCCATTGTGGGTGTTTAAGCAGTGTGCTGCATGTCTGGCTGATTTCACATTAAGAGTGTGACATGAGCATTAGCAGACAAATGTGCCCCCTGTTCCAGCCATTCCCATGACTAAATATTACCACGGGTTTTCTCCTTTACCATAAAATGTACAGGTTCTTCCTTAAACAGACCTATACACAGTATGCATGCAGTACTGTGTGTGCATATATATATATATATATATATATATATATATATATATATATATATAATATTCATATATACATTTTATGTACATAATTCACTTGCATTTAAAATGCATTATAACGGTATCGTAGTATAGAAAAAAATGACATAAATTTCCTTATTTTAAGTTGAAGTTTAAAATGAATGTAGACACTTAGGGGTTGATTCGTGCATTCTTCATTTGAAATATTAGAAGAACAAAGGGTAATGAAGGATTACAATGAAACAGACATTTTCAATTAGCTAAGGAGAACCATGCTGTTTGCATCAGTACTGACGACTGTTACAGTTGCTATGGAGATTGAACAATCTTTCAAATGGACCCAGCTGTCTGGGAGTAAGGGATGGACTCCAATGTTCTGCATATTACATTGAAAATAATGGACTATTCATTCTTACAAGGTAAATGGTAGTTTTTCCAAAGAAAACAATAAGAAGCACACACAAATCAATTTTTTTAAACATACATTTAATGTGGATGAGTGAATTAATTATTTTGTTAACATTTTGTTAAATTAAGCTGTTCTTCACATGTAAATACGTAGCATTAACTGTAGTCATATCTCAGTAGTTACATAGACAAATATATACTTTAAAAACATGGTAATAAGTTATTACACAACAGGAACAAGGAGTGTGTATTCACACGTCCTCTTAATAAATGTTATTCCACATTTGTATTACTGATATTATTGTTCTTGAAAATGTGCCAATTAATGTTGTCAAGGCATTCATTTAGCTCCCCATTGCATCATTTTATTTCTCTGCTGTATTTATTATTTAATCTACCCTTTAGACCCCAATATAATTCTAGAATGCTGTTGATTACTGAGAATTCTCAAAATAAAAGATTTTTTCCCACATTTCAAACAAACAGATACATCAGAAAAACTAAAATTAACTTTGTTATAGAGAGCATACCCTTTTCATTAATTTGACACCACATTCATGTACCTTGAAATAATTTTAAAAAAATTATACCATTGTGTAGACTTTTATAAAAAAATCGACCTCTCATTCTTCCTCCTCCTCTCCCTCGTCGAGCACATTTACACATTTGTTTCTACACAATTTCTATAATAACCCCATGGACGAACCAGACAGTAAGTTAGCTTCTGCAAGCAGCTGGGGTCGTTTCTATATAACTGACATCGTTAGAAACAAGAACGAACATCTAAGTTCACATAAAACGTGTTTTTGACGAGATTGAGACAGCAGTAATTTCAGGTCCACACATTTAATGGGATCATACCATTACAATAAGGCACACAAATCTCAAGCCATATTTCTTTTTATAGAGTAAATGTGAAAGTATGTGAGACACATCTTTCGGCAGATTCAGGACGTCATCATGATCAAGCGACGACGTTGTCAGCAAAGCACACCATTACCCTACGTGCACACTGTCCGCTCGCTCAACATGCAAATCGCTCAGTATCTGGCGAGCTGTCGCGGAGCCGAACCTAGCGTGTCTTCCTAATCTATGCCAGCGACATCCAGTCTACCAGTATAGGGGAAACCTCGAGTAACATACGTCTCTGCAAATATTTGTAAGTATTTTGTATTTGCGTGACTCCACTACTAAAAATGTATTACGACGATGCCATGTCAATGATTTGACCATTTTTAAATAGCTATTTACTTCGTTATATGTTATGCATGTATCACGCGACCGTGATTACAACGATCTCTGAAAACCTCCATGCATAATGTTTTAAAGAATTATCTCTGCATGAAGCCATAGAAGCATAAATAATGGGGAAACCAGACACATTAATTATATATTTCTCTTATTTAAGCTAGCTAGTGAGTTTTTAGCTAGTGGGTGTTTAGCTAGCGAGTAACAAAGGGGCCGTTTATCAATTCGCCTTTTTGTACGTATTTGTGTTCTTGTGAACTCGTTTGACGTCATCTTTCATGGCCCAAGTATGGTTTCAATCCAAAAAACGCAAGTTACCAAGTACGCCTAAAATGCCTGGATGTGTACTTGATCCGCCTCTTTTATCGAGGATGCTTGGGTTGGTGACTTGTCCAGCGAGAACGCATCTGATATCCCAGAGTTCATTTCCGGATGTCAGCAGAGCAGGAACAACTCCACAATTGTAATACGTTTTAACGTTTCTTATTTCTGGTAAACGGTACCTGCAACTCAGCATCTGAAAATAAATGTGACCAGAAATGGGTATTGTAGTCTCTGAGTATTTTCTTATTTTATTTAAGAAACGTCGAATTTATATATTTGCTCTGACTTTTCGATCAAATAGCTAACCGTATTCAGTACAGTGGAGAGGCTAGTTAACTTTATCTAAGTTAAGTAATTACAGTACAGGTGAAGAGGGACAGCTTTTTTCGAATTGCAGTTGATTTTCACTTTCAAAATAATTTTATAAACAAATGTCATATCATATGATTATGGCTATAGTCTCCAAACAACCTTTTGTAATTCATCTTTACAATTTTTTTTTTCAGGGACTACTGAGGAGGTTACAGCCCTCATAGAGTGGAGGGGGTATTTCGCAATAGCCAAGTACACTTGCATCTCAATCCAGATAGGCGTGTTCTCTGTCCTTGCTTTCTTGCAAGACCAATTTCGTAAGGATGCTTGGCAAGAATGTTCTTCTGAAGGACACAAGTACGTTCTTGGCGTACTTGGAATTGATAAACAGCCAGGGACTTCAAGATGCAGAGAACATCTGCCCTGCCATTGGTAGTCGCCAAACTCCATCACTACCTGCTCGCTGGAAATTAGCATAAAGTTGATCATGGCTGTTTATCAAGTCCGCATTTTAGTCCGTACTTGTGTTCTTGTGAACTCGTTTGACGTCAACTTTCATGGCTCAAGTACGGTTCCAATGCAAAGAACACAAGTTACCAAGAACGCCTAAAATGCCTGGATGTGTACTTGATCCACCTTTTTTTCGAGGATGCTTGGGTTGGTGACTTGTTCAGTGAGAACTCATCTGATATCCCAGAATTCATTTTAAGATGTCAGGAGAGCAGGAAAAGCATACGGTATTGTGCCAAAACCAAGTATACATGCATCTCAATCTAGGTAGGTGCGTTCTCTGACCTCGCATTCTTGCAAGACGATACTCTCAAAGGCGCTTGGCAAGAATGTTCTTCTGAAGGACACAAGTATGTTCTTAACGTTCTTGGAATTGATAAACGGCCTATTTTCTACTCTCAACAGTTGCTGGGAGATTTTGTCTCCAAGAGTAGCTCCGCCCGCTGTCGCCGTGATTTGCTGGCTCTCAAAGGATATGAATGAAAGCATGCCTCTTTGTTGCTTTAGCGAGCGGACAGTGTGCCCGTAGGATTACACGAGAAAACATCTAGTTAGACGACTACTCTGCTAAATATGGCAACGCCTTTCATTACAAGACTGAGCAAACAATAATTAGAGCTCCACAGTTGATTAACTTGCCTATAAAGTTATCATGACAGGTTTGATATTGTAATCTAAAATATATTACCAAAATTCCTCCGCATCAATTATAGACAACACCAAATATACATCTCAGGAAAAAATTTAGACCTCTTCACCTTTTTCTTTCCTTTCCAAAAAAGTTGAAATGAACAGAAACAGTCAATTTTCAGTGGTCGCTTACTTTTAACCCTTCTGTTCCTCACTCAAAACCGGACTTTTCAATTTTTTTGGAAAGGAAAGAAAAAGGTGCAGTTGTCTTTGAATTTTATCCAGAGCTGTATATCTGCAGTTTATGTGTAACTCAGGATGTTTCTTACTTGGTATCACCAGACAACACTGAAGTCTCTTATGCAAAAAGTAATGGCCACTTTGACGCTAGCATTTTGAGGAAAGAAATGAATGAAAGAAAAATGACAGCATACACTTTTTCTGGTGTATTAATAATGGGCATCCTTGGGAATATAGTTAGAGGTTTTTGTCAGATAGAGTTTGTGATATTTACCCAAATATTATTGTTAAAGAAACACAGGCATCTAATGGTTTCTTTACCTTGCCAGGAAATTTTATTGTGAACCAGTTCTTCTTTTCACTGATGACCTCGGCAAAGGAATTCAGTTACAAGTTTTTCAAATGGATTGATTATCTTGGCAATGGAGAAATGCTCACTGGCCAGGATATAATCAAATGTCTGCCTGTATGTCTGGAGAAATATGTTTTTATTTTGCATAATTAGGGAACATTTCTTAGATCTTTAATTTGGGCTCCTGAAACATGTTACCAATATTTACATGTTGCATAAAAAGTTTTGTTCAGTATACAAATATATAAAACACTGTACACAAGGAATAAACAGTAAACATCATATTTAATTAAATGCAGTGAGACATGTGCACAGAAAACAGATGCAGCAATTTCATGTATAGTATAGCCAATGTTTCGTTTATTTTTGAAGGAATGTGATGTGGTCAAAGTGTCAGGCTGGGTCATTTGTTAGTTGTTTCAGTCATTGGTGGTGGCAAACTGATATGAATAAGGAGTGATCAGAGCTATGGTTGCGGGGGCATTTACC
Organism: Esox niger; assembly: GCA_016801105.1. Lineage (NCBI taxonomy): Eukaryota > Metazoa > Chordata > Actinopteri > Esociformes > Esocidae > Esox > Esox niger. Next base: position 40,026 of record JACXGJ010001778.1, read on the forward strand.
TGAAAGGGAAATGTAAATGAGTTGATCCTATTGACTTTGGCATCATGCATGTGGCGACATCTGTTAATGGCAGTGTAAAGGTCACAGTGAAGTGTTGAAGGGAGCGCTGGTGACGAAGCAGATGGCTGTGTACTAAATTACATCTAACTTATGGAGCTAATTAGCGGCAAGTCTAAAGACTACATTGCCATAGACGAGGATTGGAATAATGGTCATGTTTGCAAAGGTTTACTTGGCAGGGTGTTTTAAGGATGCCTCGCTGCAAAACACAAAACCAATTTCAGATTTAACTGTAGATGGAAGGTGGATCATATGGGTTATGGATTGAAAGTGAGCACGAAGCCATTTGCCAACATATTTGTTTTTGACAAACTCAGTCCCCATTAAGGTGAGGACGCTTAGGGGGCAGGTAGGTTGAGGTAGGCTCTTATTAAAGAGCATACATTTACTTTTGTTTTTGGGTTAAGGAGCACACTAGATTCAGGTCAGAGAAAACATGTTAGCTTTTATTAAGGCTATATTGTAGGCTGGAAGGCACAGTACTCAGTGAGGGGGCTCTGTCTGAGAGCAATCACGTCATTCATATATCTGCCTAAGCATTAAACCATTAGGAATGCCCATGGATACAGCAAAGCGGATTTGACACAATGTACATCATCAGATAAATAATATTAAATGAACTAATGTCTGATAAGCCTGGCATGATGAATCTGTTGATTATGCTGTAATGGTTGACAATGTTTAAAGTTTAAGCTAAATCAATAAAAACTGTGTCACAATTCTACTTTTAGTCTAAAGCAGATGTAATGTTTAGAACATTTAGAGATGCTGAGAAATACCCATGGCCTGCTCTGAAATCTGACTGAACCTCAGAGAGAACACTGTTGAACTCCAGTTTGGGGTTAGCTGTTGGTTGACCAGGCATTCAAAACTTTAGAAAGGCAGGACAGGAATTTAATAAGCCTAAAACAGTAATAGTATAGTTTTCCACTCCCTTTGAAAAGAGGAATGATGCCAGCAGGATTTTTAATCCTGTGGGATTACAGCTGTTTGTAATTAGAGGTTTAACAAGCAGCTGATATGGGCTGAGATATTCTTCTATTCTTACTCTGATATTCATACTTAAGGCAATAGGCTAGGTGAAGTTCTGCAACAACACCTTTGAAATCTGCCTGTGAATTCCCAACATAAGATTATAGCCACTATCAACAACTCCAAAGAGAACACCAGGGAGGATACCTTCTTAATCTAATAGCGGACTAAGATCTGGTAAAAATATTTGTACATAACATTAACTACTATTTATTGTTGATTAGCTTATCAGTTTCTAGCACAGCTAATCAAATAAATTCTACCAAAGTATGCACATTGTATACATGTGTCCACATACTGTCTCTTCTTTGTGTTAGATTTACCATAATTTCTAAAACCATTTACTTTTTCTAATTAACATGCAATTTGATTACATGTGTCATTTCCACAATTCAATGTCAGCATTTTGGCTTTCAGGTCTGTTCCCACTGGCAACTGTAATTTCTGCTTTCTGGATTGCTCTCCAATAACAATGTAGACACGCCATCATTTTACATTCTTGAATTAATGGTTATTAATAAAGATAAACACTGTTGAGCCAAAACATTAAGGCGGTTGGCTCTAAAAGACCCCTAAATGTGTCCTGTGGTATTTAGCGTCAAGACATTAGCAGCAGATCCATATTCAATTCCTGTAAGTTTGGAGGGTGGAGCCGCCGGGGATCAGACTTGTTGGTCCAGCACAACCCACAAATGTTTAATTGGATTGAATTCTTGCGAATTTGGAGGTGAGGGCAACACACTGAATTCTTCATTATGTTCCTCAAACCATTCCCAAACAATGTGTGCAGTGCGGCTTGGCGCAATCTCCCGCTGAAAGTGGCCACTTCCATTAGGGAAAACCATTGCCATGAAGGGTACCTGGTCTGAAGTGATTTTTAGGTAAGTGGCATGTATCAAACTGACGTCCACATGAATGCCCGGATCCAGGGTTTCCCAGCAGAACATTACCCAGAGAATCCCACTTTTTTTTTTACATGCGCCCTTGTTACGAGATTATCAACTTTATTCATTTCACCTGTGGGGTTCATAATGTTTTGGTTCATCAGTGTATATTCTCGTGTGTGTCTGTATATATGTGTAACAAAAATGTTGATTATCAAAGCTGCTCATCGTTAAGGCTGAAACAAAACCCACATCTGGCTCATTTTGTTTGGCCAATTCAAGGCTAGTTGTCCTACAGTAGATAATGCTTGAAAGGAGAAGTGGTATAAAGGCATAGCTGGCCAGACCTTTAATTATGTAATCCTATATTTTATACCTGTTGTTGGCATGCCATTTCATTCAATTGATTAAACCAATTGCTTTTATTCATTCATCTTCAAACATTATATTTATATTGCAGACTCAAATTTAATATAATAGAAAGTATTAGTATATATAATGTACTATAAAATACAGTGTAAAATATCCCAAACTGTATTTATTTTTATCCTGCAGCAAGAGGGAAACCTTTGTTAGGATGATCTACATCTCTACGACTCTAAACTTAACACTTATCTTTACCCTTTACTCAACCCTAAACTTAACCTTCACCCCTAATTCTTAACCTAACACTAACCAAATGAATATCATTGGCAAGCAGTGGCTTATCCACCAGTAATTTGTTGATAATACCCTGTACAGTCTTTACACCATTACAACACACATCAAATGTTACGTTGATGTCACACTGTCCATTCTGTGACATTGCAGTTACACGTCTGCTTGTGGATGTAATGTCTGACCTTGAATTGACAGTGCCCAGTCCAAAGCCAGTGTCATGTCATGTCTAACTTGACCTCAATCCACAAAGATCCACGAACAGAAACAATGTATTATATGTTTGATCTTAAAGATGAAAAATACTATGTAAAAAGCCCTCAATAAAGCTTATGACAAAATATTATAATCTACTGGCCATCACAGGAGAATGTTGTCTAACTTCAAACTGCTGTTGATGTTTCTGCAGACTATAACTGACTGATTTATAGAGTTGAAACAGGTAGACGACTGACACTTTTATTAATATCTGCCCCCCTCAAGAGTACATCGACATAATTTTGTGAAAACACTTGCATATGAGAACACGCATGAGAACATGGGCATGCATGATCAAACACACACACACACACACACACTATAAGTCTGTCTCCTGTCTCGCTGCCAGGAAAACACTGGCTCAACAGGGAAAGGGCAAATCCTCTTCAGCCCATTTAAATTCAGCCTGGCACATGGCACTGACAATTCCAAACTAATTAATAGATGTTCTGAATAAAAACACTTTGATTATGAAAAACGGGCTGCCCTCCGTCTCATTGTGTGGCTGTCATTAGTATGAGGACACATGTGTGGTGAATCACTAAAGCGTCAGCGCGTCAGTCAAGCCAGGGCCTGCAGACTGAGACGGCTCCAGATGCCCTCTCTTGATTAAACCTCCCCCAATGTTTCATTCAAATCCCGCCTCACGCCCCTGCCGCCTGTCCCTGGATTCTCCCTCTGATTAGTCTGGGCCGTGCCAACATCGTGGACAGGAGCGGGGCTTTCGGAAAGGGCCAGGTCTGGTCAGGGGCCTGGTCAGTGGGCGCCCTCATTTTGAGCGCTGCCCTTTTTACCCCATCAACATCGCCCTCCTGCCCTGGCTTCCCCAGTGACATGCCCCCCTGACACCCTGTAGCGCCACGTCTTCTGCTCCACAGTCTCCATTATCTCTGTGCCAGTGTGCTGTTGGTTAAGTTACAGGACTGACTATGTATGTAGCCGCTGATTTATCCCTGCATCGTACACAGTAAATGTTGTCGCTGCCAATCTCGCTATCATCACGTCCCTCATATAAGACTGATTGCCCAGCCCACAGACAAGGCTTTTCTCCCGTTCTAGCCATAATCTCTCTACCCGACAGCAGACCGGCATCACAACGCGAGGTATCCATAGGCACCACGCCGCCACTGATTGCTCCTCCAGCTCCTCTCGTCACACACAAGAAACTGTCAAATTCTGGTTCCCAGCTAACCTGAGTCTTCCACCAAGAGGGACCAGAGCTCCCTGAAGGAACCTTCTGAACGTTGGACAACGTCATCCATCAATGCAGCTGAAGTCTAGACACCTATCCTATCCAGAAGTTAATTTGAGCAATGAGTGGATTAGAGTTATAGACAACCATATTCTTTTCAATGCAGGATAATACCTGTTGATTAGCTGATTTAATTATCATCGGATCATTTACTGCAGCTCTACAGGAGTTTGCATAATGAAAGGTGCCGGGCCCAACCCATCCCAGCTCTCGTTTGGACCATAGATGCCTTGGCTCAGTTTATCTTCTGCTCCAAGCTCAAAGACATCTGTTGATCTCGTCTTGATGACTAACTTTCCAGGCAGCACCTCAGACTGACACCACAGACCATCAGGGAACCCATGATCTTCCCCTCCAGCCTCTTATTTCCTCAGTACTGCACCCCACAGGCTGACCTGATTATCTGTTTCTAATGCTAGACTTGAAGACCTGAGTATTGTGTGACATATTTTCCAAACGCCTTACAATCGATGATATTTCTACTGTTTGAAATAGTGTGTTTGCCCTGTCACTGGTGTTATCAGTCAGCAGTTTCCTCATCACATAGACCTGTGCCTGCGCTACTGGGGCTCAAATCCCGACAATAATGTATTTGTGCCTATGAGGCCGATCGCTGCGAATCCGCTTGCGGGACGCTTAATTCAATCGGCTTCAAATGAATGAAGCAGGTTGGCCGTTCTCTCGGGGAGGAAGCGGGGTTTAGAGACAGGAGAAAACACTGCAGGAGAGATGAGGTTGGCAGGTGAAAAATGTCATAGCCCACTGCTCTGGCTAGATGAGCCTGTGTGCATCACTCTGCTGATTTAGACGCTGCAGCTTATCACACCCAAGCCGGAAGAGCGAAGCCCAGTGTTTACACAAGATACATTCTCTTTTGCCCTGTCCATATTTTTTTGTATTCAATCACGATCTTTGTGCTCACCCTCTCTCCCGACAAGACCAACCCGATATAATCATCTGTGATTTGTGGCGAAGGCCTTGAACTATGGTTTCTGAGAGGCATAGTGGTTTCTATGCTGGATCAGGGCCACATGGAGTCTCAGGACACCGCGTAGAGCAAGGTGTTATGCCAAGGTCTCCAGATCTACCATCGTGCATAACAGGGGCATTACACAGCCTGTCCTGTCCTAGACCGATCAGCACGGTGGCTTATAGAAGGACAGGAAAGCAACACCCAGGGTGAGGCTACCAGAAAACCCCTTGTATTGACATGAGAGCTTGGGCACTGAATGAACACCTGCCAAATCACCTGTCAAATCTCCTGTCAAAAACATTTCTCCTGAGTTGCTACTATGTGTAATAAGTGCAAAAAGAGTTATCAGCACTCTATAGCTCAAGATGCCCTGATTCAGACGAGACCGTTTCAAGGTCATTGATTTTCTCCGTCGGTCTGTTAGTGGCTCTGCATGTGTGGGTGTTGGCAGCATTGTTTGTCTGTTGTTACTATTATTTAACTAGGCAAGTTGATTAAGAACCAATTCTTATTTATAACAACAACCTGGGAGATATGTTACACGGGGATGAGGAGAAAAATCATTGACTTTTGCTGAGGGTCAAAACAACATAGCTTGGCTGAAGGGGATTAGAACCAGGGTTGGATACCGTAACCATTACGTCATCTTGCTGCTCCAAAGTTTGTTGCTACTGTAGGTGGGAGCATGTTTCTGTGAGTGTTTGTGAGTGCAGCCGTGTCCGTGCACTCCTGATTAGCCATCCTTAATGTAAAAGATGTGTTGCTCTGAGACTACAAATTATATACATCTATGAGGGGGAACCAATTACAGTTGTGCTAAAAATTTTGCATACCCTTGGAGAATTGACAAAATATGTACCATTTGTAATGAAAACATAAGTGAGCTGGCAAAACATGCCTATTATTTTTTAAGGGATTCACATTAAACTGTATAACGGTCATAACAGAATGGCACAATCATAAAACAAAACATGGCAACAAAGAAAAAAATTAATTGACCCCTGTTCAAAAGTCTGCATAACCTTAGTTCAACATGCGTTCTTTTGTAATAGTTGTCAAAGAGGCCCTGAATTCTTGCAGGTGGTATAGCTGCCCATTCGTCTTGGCAAAATGCCCCCAGGTCAAAATCTTTGGTCGTCTTGCATGAACCGCACGTTTGAGATCTTCCCAGAGTGGCTCAATGATATGAAGGTCAGGAGACTGTGATGGCCACTCCAGAGCCTTTTCCTGCTGTAACCACTGGAGGGTCATCTTGGCCTTGTGCTTAGGATCATTGTCGGGCTGGAAAGTTCAAGAGCGTCCCATGTGCAACTTTTGGGCAGAAGAATGCAAGTTGGCTGCCAGTATTATCTGATAACATGCTTCATTCATTTTGCCATCAATTATCACAAGAGTCCCTGTGCCTGTACAGCTCACACCCCTCCAAAACATCAGTGAGCCATCATCATGCTTCACATTGGGGATGGTATTCTGTTCAATATAGGCCTTGTTGACCCCTCTCAAAACATAGTGCTTATGGTTGTGACCATGATGCTCCATTTTGGTCTCCTCACAGAATTGCACACATGTTAAAGTTTTGGGCATATTGTAATCAGGCTTTTTATGGCATTGGCGCAGTAGAGGCTTCTTTCTGACCACTCGTTCATCCAGTTCATTTTTGTTCAACTACTGTCCTATTGTGCTCCTTGAAACAACCACACCGTCTTTTTCCAGAGCTGTCTGTATTTCTCCTGAGGTTACTTGTGGGTTTGTCTTTGTAACACAAACAAATCTTCAGGCAGCTTTGGCTGAAATCTTTCTTGGTGACTTTGTCTTGGTATCAAGAGATCCCAACATTTCCAACTTCTTAATAAGTGATTGAACAATACTCACTGGCATTTGCAAGGCTTTGGGTATCTTTTTTAATCCTTTTCAGCTCCCCATGGCTCTATATCTAGCCTGCTCAGTGCATCCATGTAAGAGCTAACAAACTCATTTACTATTTTTACACAAACACTAATTGAAATTGGCCTTTGCTTGACATTTTCACCTGTGTGTGTGTCACCTTGTATGTTTGTAACAAGGCCAAACATTCAAAGGTGTGATCATTTGGGTGATTTCTGTTACCATTATGATTTTGAAAGGAGCCAAACAACTATGTGATGATAAATGGCTTCTTATGATCATGCAAAAAAAAAAATTTTTTTGCATGATCAGTCATATTGTCTAAATCAATTACAACATTTCACAAATTCTGCCAGGGTATACAAACGTATGAGCCCAGTGGTATATCTGGTATCATCTATTAGGAGGAATCTATTATATCTGGTATCATCTACTAGGAGAAACCAATTATATCTGGTATCATCTAGCAGGAGGAACCTATTATATCTGGTATCACCTCTAAGGAGGAACATGTATCTGGTATAATCTAATCACCCATTCTATCTTGATCTTGTGTGATGTTCAACATTAAATGAAGCCCCTTGTTAGAGGATTTTAGTGAGTTGGAGTGATACATTGAAATCAGTTTATTTGGATATGCAGTACTGCAGTGCACTCAGTTTTCAAGCTGTTGTTGTTTTATTCTATTCTGGGACGGCATGGGCCCTGGAGGGGCTCTTAGTTTCACACGTATCACGCAGGAATAAAGCCTGCATGGCTTTCCAGTAATGATGACATTTCTGTTTTGCCAATAGGCTTTGAAGAATGCCGCTCTTCTCCGTTCACTTTATCTCTTTGTAAGTGTCAGAGCACAGCGAAAGGCTTTACTTAATTAATTGATCATAGCTTGATAGCTTTGTTTTGTCATCAGCAACACCTTAACAGGCAGAGTGAGGCATGCAGAGGATAAGCAGAGAGAGGCATAGTGAGGCAGAGTGAGGCATGCAGAGGATAAGCAGAGAGAGGCATAGTGAGGCATGCAGAGGATAAGCAGAGAGAGGCATAGTGAGGCAGAGTGAGGCATGCAGAGGATAAGCAGAGAGAGGCATAGTGAGGCATGCAGAGGATAAGCAGAGAGAGGCGTAGGGAGGTTGAGTGAGGCATGCAGAGGATAAGCAGAGAGAGGCATAGTGAGGCATGCAGAGGATAAGCAGAGAGAGGCATAGTGAGGTTGAGTGAGGCATGCAGAGGATAAGCAGAGAGAGGCATAGTGAGGTTGAGTGAGGCAGAGCAAACTAGAGAGATGCGTAATGAGGCACAGAGAAGCCAGAGTAAACCAGAGTAAACCAGAGTAAACCAGAGTTAGGCAGAGTTAGGCAGAGTTAGGCTGAGTAAGGGAGAGAGGCAGAGCAAGGCTGAGTAAGGGGGAGAGGCAGAGTAAGGGAGAGTAAGGGGGAGGGGCAGAGTAAGGGAGAGAGGCAGAGTAAGGCAGAGTAAGGGAGAGAGGCAGAGTAAGGGAGAGAGGCAGAGTAAGGGAGAGTAAGGGAGAGAGGCAGAGTAAGTAAGAGAGGCAGAGTAAGGCAGAGTAAGGGAGAGAGGCAGAGTAAGGCAAATAATGGGCCTTAGAGTGAAGCTGCCGGATAGGCAGGAGGCTGGGAAAGTTGTGTTGGAAGGCTAAGGATTGTCTATAATTGCAAAAATTCAATTTCAGTTAATGAGTGAGAGTTTAGAGGCAACCACTGCAACAGATTGACCACACGTAGCGTTGGATTTTAATCTCTTCCCTCTCCCACATCAACCACATGCTGTGAAATTAGACGCAGCACCCGCTGAGGAGATTGCTCTGGTTGTTTGGAGGGACACACACGTGCGTAAACATGCAGCAATTCAATTAAGGCTTTTAATCATCTTCTCTGTTTCCCTGCCCTATAGGGTGGTGAGATATTACCATACGAGGACACAGGGCGCGTGGCACAGAGAGATGTCTGGCTCCTGTGTTCATTAGGAGCCTTCTCTCTCCACTGTAGGATTTCTCATCAATCCCTGCTCAGCCAGAAACATCAGGATCACTCAAAACCTAACTCATAAAACAGGATGCAGTATGAAACTTGCACAAGGAAATTCTGGTACTTTGTTCTAATCTGTAAATCAATAATCACAGGTTTCCTGAATAGATACTATAAGACTTTAACTCAAGTAGATTTCCATTACAATATCTTTAACTCTATGACAATTGACAACTTCTCCAACATAGTAGGAATGTTGACGAGAACAATACTGAGAAACACATAGATTAACTTATACTAGTAATTTAACCTCTTTCCCTCATCTTGAGGTACAAACAATTAAAAAGGAATCTAAAAGAAACATCCTGTGAAAATCTCTCTTTCACAAGTGCATTTTGTAACATATCAAGAGAGGACACATTCTCTGGGAAAACAGTGGACATGTAATAAATGAACTAGAATGAATAGGAACAAAACCCCTAGATAGGACAGAACTACGTTTTAAAGATAAACCAAAAACAAACATCAACAGGGAATATTGTCTGGAACTTAAATAGGGTCTGTAACAAGGGAAACAATGGTATGGGCAATAATCAAAGAAAACAGGTGTCCATGATGAAATGAGAAAGGAGAGAGGGCGTTGGATTCATTGGCACGGCAGGGCACTGTGTCAGAACATAACACTTATAATGACTTGTCGTATACATTTACTGGTGACTGAAGTTCCTGCACAGTGCCCAGATTTATATCAAGTGTAACCTGAAACTACTTACAATATTAAAAAAATAGTTTCCTAAGATGTTTAATATTGTTGAATGTCAGCTTGACAAAGTGCTGTGGGTAAATAAATGAATAATACAATATTGTAAACTGGATATTGGCTGGCTAATCCTTCTCCAGAGCCAAATGGCCAGCTCACACTCCTTTCCAACAACTGAAGTGTATTTTGCTACTTTTTTATACTTCGAAAATTTCACTTTTTAACAGCTTAGCATCAAAATGTATATGAAGTTGGAATCTTTTTGGGGGGTTGTCTGTGTCTATCTTCAGTAGAAATCCCTGATCACACTTGTAGGTAATGTCATAGTGACTTCAACTAGCTGCACAGATGGACAAAAAGACATTACAGAGTCTAACGGTTCAGCTGAAAAGCAGGTAGGTTGGTAGACTTTCACCAAAATATTTACCGTGAAGTATGCCTGTCAGCTGAAATGTTGCTCAATTATTACAGAACTTTCATAAACTTCTAAACGTACCCTGCTAGCTAGTTGAATTAATGGCTGTCAGTGTATGTCACTGCCCTATTTGATGTGATTTGTACGCTACACCTGGAATTCATGAAAAAGTTCAGCAATCCCCCCCATACTGGTAACCCATTTTAACTGTGTTAAATATGAAATATGTCAGTGTGTCTAAGGACGGCGAGTGAAATGTCAGGAGGATTAAATTAGAGCAGGTAGGAGCGGACAGGGCCAATCGGCCACAGACTCCTTTACCAGAGGAGCTGCTCCTCTATAATAGAAATGTCAGTTGAGGAGGGTAGGGAATAGGAGAGGAGGGGAAATTGGGAGAGGGGAGGAGGAAAGGGATGAGGAAAGGATAAGAGGGAGGGGGAGGGGACACGAGGTTGCCTTTATCTTCCTCCCTGCTGGGTTTTAAAAATCTGTGCAGACTTGCAATTCATCATTATCTCTGCTCTCCCAAAACTGCCCATAAGACTGCATTAGCCCCTGTACCTTTCCATCAGAATATTTATACAAGTTGAGCATGACAGTAAATTGGAGAGGCTAAAAACCCTGTTATTTTAGATGAGTTTCACAAATACACAGAACCGAGGAGAAAGGCTGTGAGATTGTGCCTTGAAGCCCTTTTTTAAAACATAAGGAGCTCTTAAACAACTGCTGCCACTGACATTTTCAAGGCAAATAGTTAACTCAGAAGGAATTCAGTCCAAGCTCAATGTGTTGTCCAAGCGTAAAGATGAAAGGTTTTAAGCACACATTGGATGTGCTGACATATTCAAGGTCCTCTTTGCAAAATGTTTCACTATCCCCCCCACCCAAAATAACATCCAGTTTGAATTCATTTCAAAGCGGTAATATGAAAGATAATGTTTCAAATAACCTTTTTCTACAGAATTAATCAGAGTGATTGACAAATTCCTCATTTAAACTTTCTTGTCGGTCCATCTATCAGTTTGCATTGACAATTGTACTCTCCTTATACTTGCCTTAGATACTTCCTATACTAATTCCTATCCCTAACTACACTGGACTGGCTCACATTGGTCATGTTTTATATTGGTCATGTTTTATATTGGTCATGTTCAGTGAGGAAAAGACAATGAGCAAGCAAGTCGTGTTATTGTTTAGAGGCAGATTCTACACAGTGCTGAAACGTCCAAAACAAGTTGACTCATTTTGCGTACCCCACAATACCTTGAGCTGTTCATGGTATAACACAAAAAAGTGGCCTGACCCACCATGTGGAAACCCAGTGCCATTCATTTCTTTATACTGCCAACTATTATATTGTTTTTTTGTCCTAACAGATTAAGCAAACGTTACCTGGCTAATGGTTTTGGCTAAACCAACTTCATTATGGCACTGGCAACAAGCCAACAAGTAGACATTTCGAACTTCCATCTTGGAGTCCGTTTTCATCTTGCTAGCCTGTGGCCTGATAATTTATTCACTGGCCATTATGAAAAAAATAAGGAAATAAATCCAAATCCCTATCGCAATCGAAGGCAATTTAGGAAAGGGCATCTAATAGATAGCTAGCCACTGAAGTACAAAAACTCAGTTTTTAGTCAATGATGTCCTGATTTTGTTGTGAAGCCAGAACCAAATGGGCTTCAGTTGGGTGTTATATTCTTATGCAACACCTATCCAAAGTTGAGCTCAGCTCAAAGCTGATGGGCTAATTCTAAATTATTTAATTTTTATGAACGGAGGCCAAATCCAATTTGGAATCAGTCAATCAAACGGTACAGCACTCATACTCTTTTCAGCCAGACAGCATGAAATACATTGTCTACAGAGACTGGGACATGGGCACCTTATCGCACCTTTGGTTGATCTTTTCTTCAGATGAGATCAGCGGTAGATATTCAGACACTTGTGAAATGGAATGCAAATTAAGTAAGCAGACACTTAAAAGATACATTGTTAATTTTGTTTAGTTTTTAAAGGCCTCGTTTTCTGGGAAGCCAAGCTTTTTCTGTGATATACGCCACTACACTTGGGCTCAGGCCTTTTAAGTCTGTAATGTTGAGGAGGATGGACAGATGCACTGGGAGAACGGAGGACACTTAATAAAAGAACTAAAACTTAACAAAACAAACACTAGAAGAGACTGAACAATGTTAGACATGGCTTAAACCAAACAAAGACTGACAAGATGCACTAGGAAAACTTAAATAGGGGCAGGGATTAGTGAAACAGATGAAGGCAATAAACAACAAAACAGGTGTTCGTGATCCAAATGTGGGAGAAAGGAAGTTGGATCTCACTGGCAAGCCTGCCGCGCCAGGACGTGACAAAGGCACAGAATAGGTTTTGACAGAAGGCTGCTCTGAGGTGAATCACCACATGCAACATAAATTTGCTAATTAGGCTTAATTCTTAGGTTGATTGGAATTATCAGAATGGCAGATCAAACATTTTCAGAATCAATCAATAACATTTATTTAAACGTTTTTTTACATCAAGAGTAGTCACAAAGTCTGTAAGCAGATAGAAACCCCACAAAAGCTATCAAAACAATTCTGACACACTGGCTATTGGGAAAATGTCCCAGGAAATAACCTAGAGAGGAACCAGGCCTCAGGGGCTGGGTGACCAGTCCTGGCTGTGCCTTGTTGAGAGTAAATGGCCTTTTAAGTCAAAATAGTTAATCAAAAAGTTCAACATTCAGATGACCAGCAGGTCAAACTTTTCCTACCCCTAAAGACTTAATGTAAATGTCAGATTGCTTTTTAAAACCGAGAGCTAAAAAATAATCACTGTGATTATAGAGGGTGCAAAAAAGTCAGATCCTCAGGAGAAAATGTAAATGTCAATTGGCTTTTCATAGGTGACTTTTAAGATATTAAAACAAACGCTAACGCAACCAGTTGGGCCACAGGCAATGACAGCAGAAGTCATCACACAATCTGTGTGAATTGCCAATATGAATTTATATAAATTGTATCAGTCATGTGTTTCATTAAAATCAGTTGTTGACTAATAGTGAAAAGCAAATCAGATCAACTAACTCTTGCCAGCAAGTTGTTTGTGTTGTTGTGTTGTGGTATATTCAATAATGTATTGTGTCTGTGACTATTACTAGTCCGTCAACATTATAATGATGCACCAATGTATTCTATTGCTTGTAATGCCCTGTTGGAAGGTGATAAAAAGGGAGTGTAGTATTGTATTGTAATATTGGTTGTGTTTGTGTTTTATGTTTGTGTGTGTACTTTATGTTTGCATACCATCCATACATGTTTTCTAAAAGTATTCAGACCAGTTCACTGTCTCCACATTTTAATGGTTTATAGACTTAATTTATAATTTATTAAAATAATATTTTTGTCTTCACTCTACACAAAATAATGACATAGCCTAAACACATTTAGAAATGTGTGCCATTACAGTAAATTGAAAATAAAAACTAAAATAACTAAGGTACATAAGCATTCAGAACCTTTATTCAATACTTTGTAGATACACTTTTGGCTGTAATTACAGCAAAGAATCTGTGTGGATATGCCACACCTGGTCAGTTTCCCCCATTCATCACAGTTGGATTTAGGAGTCCTTCAGGTGGTACTGTGTGTCATATGCCATTCTACCATAAAGTCCTTATTGATGGAGCACTGCAGTTAAGTCATCCTTCTGGAATTTTCTAGTGTGGCCATGGGGTTTTTGGTCACCTCCCTAGGCGCTTCTTGTCCGTTTGTGTAGTTAGTCAAACTTCATCCATTACTATTATGTATGAAGGAGTGTGTGTGTTGGTGTGGAGTGTACTGAATGAGTGTATGTTTGGGCCAAGTCTAGTGTGTTTTTGAACACTTAAAATCAAAACGTTGTAATGCAGCCTGCTAAGATGCCGTTGATGGTGCAGATGTAGAACTGATCACTGCTTAGTCTCCAACTTCCTCCCTATAGACTCTTTCCATGTCATCATCGATCAGGTATACTACTCATGTAATTGCGTCATGTGACCATGTTTCTGGAATAAAAGGGAAACATGTAATTATCTATGTAACTGGAACTATTTGTGAATGCATTATGTAAGTTACAACGTTTTGTCTAAAATTTTATGACATAAGTTTTTATGGGGGGATATTTGATTCAAGCAAGAACAAAGTAAATATTATTTCCGGTCAACATCTATGGCCTACCGCTGGAAAACTGTATGCATTCACAAACAAAGCTATGGACGCATCGATTTATCATTCATTAGATTAAAATGTTATCTTGTTTATATAAATCCCAGATTGCTCGTATTATTCCAAAGGGTAATCTTTGAAAGCTATAATGAAAGCAGATCTGAAAAGCTATAATGAAGCAGATCTAATAATGTAAACATCCACATGCCAAATATTGGTTTGGCATATACATGGTATGCTAGCATTAATTATTAGGTGACTGCTTTTTCTGAAGAGTATTTGCCTGCAATTTAGTTTGTATTACTACAAATCTGACATGATTGAGACTTTTAATATAGTGTGTTTAAAACCCAGGTAAACACATTATCTTGTTGCTGAAATATGTATTTAAGATGACCTTTTACTATCGACTGCTGTAACACAGCTGGAAGTGTTGACAAACAGCATATGATCCTACTTGTAAGGTCAGATGCTTTTCAATGCATTTTCCTCAGTGAATTCTAACCCAGAAGAGTAAATATAGACAGTGCAGTTGCACTGGATCCAGTAGAGAGCATGGGCCCTTCAACAGTGCATTGGGTGGAGAATGGACATTTGTTTGCTACCTGAGAAAAACGATTGTATTCAAAGATAAACTCTTAACCAAAGGTGGTGTCATTTGGAATAACCCGTCTCTGACATGGTTTTCATTTTCTTGGGTAATATAGTCACTAGAAATCTATAATAAAATGATATCCTTGTTCTACATTTAATCTATAAAAACCAAAAATTAACTATAAAATAACTATTGAACTAAATTAATAATTTCTTATGTTTTCATTATTTTGTTCATATACAGATATGTAATGATGATTGCTGGGTAATATATTTGTTGCTGTCCAATTTCAAGTCTAGAGGATGGTCAAGGCCAGCAAGGCCTTCTCTGTTGGCCTAGTGAGGTCTGAATCAGAACATTTTATTTTTAAAATGTATTCATATATATTTAGTTCCCATATAAATCAGAGCTTTTATACTATCAGATTTTCCAATTGTACTGTCTGTCACGGTAGTGGGGATAGGACACAGACGCAGAGACGAGGTTGTTGTAGAAATCCATGTTTTTGAATGAAAACAAGAAACAAAACGATAGCAGCTACCGGTGACTTTGGGCAATGGCTAAACAGCAACCAAAAACCAAAATGATCCGCACAGAGTGTGGGCAAACATTGAACATAAATGGGTTCCCCAATTGGAGGCAATGATCTACACCTGCCTCCAATTGGGGAGACCAAACTTAAATAGAGGTGCCTAGAGGCCCCAGCCCTGTGCAGAGATGGCTAGGGGCATAGCCATGATGTGACGCTGTCTCCAGGTAGAGGATCTACTGTACCCTGACAAGGGCATAGCTTAGCTTTCTCTCCCTTGGGTGTGAACCTTAGCCACAGAGGCCCCCACCTAACCCACCGCCGCTAAAAGTTTAATATTGCTACCTGATTTTTAAACAAGAAGATGAAGGGAAATAATATTAATATTTACCGTACTCCCCAAAAAATATGCAAGTTTCATGTACCATGATGAACAGATGCTCATGACTAGGATATAAAAATACCTGCCTGCAGTTACAAAACTTCACTGTTAGCTGCTGTTTGACCTGGATCATAACTGTATTTCCCCATTCACTTGAAGCTGCGATGCTGCTCTGGTCATTGTAACGTCAGATCTGTCCATCTTCTCATGCTTCTGCTGCTCAACAACTTTACTCAAGGGCACATATCATTATATTTTTTATAATGTATGGCTTTTCTTTCATCTGACTGGAAGACAAATCTTCAATTATTATGTTTTTTTTTACCAAAGTTAGCTATTTTCTACAGTTCAAATCCTTAGCAATGAGCCAACAAGATCCCACACTGCACCCAGGGTTTCCAGATTCACTGACAATACTATACTTACTGACAATACTGCCCAATCACCTGCGGATTCCACAGAAAAACAGAACAAGGGCAATTTCTTGCATACGACCCTACCATGAAACCTCAGGATCTGGCAACACTGGTTTCACACCCACGGTCATATTAGTCGCACCCACGGTCACATAAGTGCATTATGGAATAACAAAAAAATATAGATGTTTATCAATTCAATGTCAACTGAATAGTATCTAGCAAATTAATCATAATATCATTTTATTCTGCTTGCGACCATTTTTTCAACAGTAAGATCAACTTCTTGTGGGCCCCTTTGATTGGCTGCCATGGGTGCCAACACCCATCACACCCATTCAAGCTCCGCCTCTGTACCCAGTTGCCTTCAAACTTTCAAGTGAATCCCCTCCGCTGTAGAAGCAAATGGGTACGATGTAGTTGATTGTCATTTTCTTTAACCAATCAGACTTCAAGTTTGCCATGTTGGGCGTTTCCATTTGTGTGGTGAGCTCGATGCTGGGTTTAGCTAACTGAAGTAAAGCCAGCTTGCATGTAACGGAGCAACATCTAATGTGTATTTAAACTTTTAGATTTTAGATGCAGTACTTGAGAAATGTTGTAAATTTTTACTTTGCACAGTTTTCTATGCAAAATGGCTGAAGGATGAGAATTAATCGATTTGGTGGGATACATACTGGCAAAGCCTTTTTCGAGAATGACATTTCAAAGAAAAGCTGGAAATTGTGACAAAACATTGATCAACCTCTGCAGCTAGCAGCCTGGTTCCAGTGAGAAAGGATTCATGCAATAATTTCAATTGAGCAACTACAAAAACTATGCCTGGCTTGCACATCATAGAAGGAACATTGTTGTTTTGAGTTTGTTCTTGTTTCTTTGGTAATGACATTGATTTAGGATATGCAATGTCTATTTGTGCAATGTGGTCTCAGGACACTACGCTGACTATTATACGAAAATTGTATGATATGTGACATTACGTTAGGTTACATTACAATGTGTCACCAAAACATATGATACATTACAAAATGCCTAACGTAACATCTTAAGGATGACTAACAGCAACACCAAGGTCGCTAGAATATGTCATGAATGCATTGCTACGTTAAAGTTAGGTTAATGTTAGGTATCAAATCACAGAATCGGGGTTAAGGTTAGGGTTAAGTTTAGATATGACAGCATTGTGGATAAGGTTAGGGTAAAGGTATGGGCTACGGTTAGGAAAAAAAAAAGGTTAGGTTAAGGTTTGGTTAGGGTAAGGTCTCGCAGGTCTGGGGTTCAGCTTAGGGTTTGGGTTATGGTTAGGTACCACAGCACTGGGGTTAAGGTAGGTCTCTGCTTCGAAACACAGCTCACTCTATTTTTTTTCCTCGATTCAGACTCTAACGTTATTTTACTTAACGTAATATATCTTACAAAATCGCCTGGAAAAAATTTACCTCAAATAATGCATAATCCTTATAAGCCCAGGTTGATTTGTGATGAAAGATTATGTCAAACTGTAATAGAGCGGTACATCCTTGATGGTTTAAGTCTCCATATTCATGTTTCTCTTTGACCTCTCTACTTTCCCAATAAAACAGCCTAAGTAACTGTGAAATCCAACAGTTGGTAAAATATAGGCCTATGCTTAATTGTGTGTATGTGTGTGCACATGTGCTTCATGACTAGTGACTGGGGTGTACGAGGGACCATCATAATAGCGTGTGCTGGCCCGTTGTACCTACCTTATGGCAGTGTTCTAACCCCAACCACTGAGGAGATATCAGCAGTGAGGGTTCTGGTCCCTTTCTACCCCTAAACAGATTTCTAGCAGGTTTTATATTAGCCAATAAGCAAGTATTTTAACCAGAAAGATAATAAGCAAACAATATGCTTAAAATCATCTAAAGAATAGTAATTTCATAAATAGAAAACTGTAAAATGGTGTAGATGATTAACTTAGCTATCAAAGTGGATTGCTGCCTCCTTAACTGCCTCGCAATAAATCTGTCTCCGGGAGTAAAGTTGGATATGCAAATTACGTCACGCCATCAGTCTAGTCACTAAATGCATGCAGAATTGACACAAAGTGGCTTTTAAATCCACTTTCAATCGTTGTCACAAGGCAAAGAAATGTGCACATGCAATTTTCATCTTTAACAACTTCATAAAGATTTTTAATTATACACCAATTAAATAGTTTTCTTTTTGTGCTAGTACTGTACGGTATTGAAAATAATCCCCTGTCATGAAAGACAATAGAGATGTTAAATGTATGAACATGTCTGGGAGATTCAGTTATCTTGCTGCTGAATTGAAGGCTCTACTACGTTATGAGCTTTAATGTCATGGAAGACAATGTTATGTATAATTTTTTTTAATTTTTTATTGTTGGTTGCACCAAAAAGTGATGGAATTCAAATGGATGAAACCTTATGCCTATAGACCTATGCGTAACTCAGTGGAAGATTCCTGCTGTTTGATGGCAATGATATATTACAAATATAATTAACAGCTACACTGGCACAAACCAGTAGTTTAGACATTACTGTTAGTATAAAACCACACTTCTGGTTTTAAGAGGGAGTTTTGTCTTATGTCAGTATTGTATATTATCTTATCTCTCCCTGACCAATCATTTTGTCCGTATGTGTACAGCCAGTTAATGCCACTATGGCAGGGATTAGTGGAACAGGAATTAAAACATCTCTGGAGCTCTACAACCAGCCTTCAACCTCTTATTCACACACTATCTTTTCCTCTGTTTCTTTCTGATTGTAGTCTTACAACAAACCATTTACAACAATGTTCTTATCTGATTCAGAATAGAGCACAGTATGTTATCTGATGGGATGATACGCTGGGCAAGGTGTAATAGTGTAATAAGGGCTGTTCTAAATAGTCATATTACTGTGCATATGCCCCAGTGGCCTTTGCAAGTACTATTACTCATTATTTCTTCTTTTGGTTTATACTCCAAAAGTTGTAATTTGATATAAAATTATCTGGTGAAAGGTTATAAGTAAACCAATAATATCTAGTTCACCTATTTCACTGAATCATTTACTGTCCAGAATCCTTTATTACTTGGCTGCATCACCTTAGCATCCAACAACTGCCTAAAGTATGCAATCCACTGAGCTGTTGTTTGTTTTTAGGTATTTTTGGAGGACACGACAAACATAATATTGATGAATACCAGCTTTGTTGTTTAAATCAAATTTGATTGTTCACATTTTTCAAGAATGAGGGCCAATGTGTTTCTGTACATCTCAGAATGAATTCTGTTGCTCCCGTCAGCCATACATGTCCAAGCCATTATATACCTTTCCACCCTCTGTTGTATTTGTTATTATCTAATAACTTAAGTTCTGTTTTCTTTCTGAACTGTGTCGTTGGGTGTTTAGGAACAAGATTGTGATTTCCATCATTAAGGTGATCAAGCTTTTAATGTTGCTTTATAGGTGAAGGATAATGGAAACATCTAAAACCTCAGGATGGTTGGCTTAAAGATGAGATTTAGAGGCCTATATTACAAACAAATAACAATCGGCATGCAAAGTATTGAATATGCAGTAGCTATTGAACTAACCTTAATGTACAATCCTGAGAGAAATTTGACTTGTTATTGGCTAACACTGGAACGAATATACTTGCCAAAGTGCTGTACCTCCCACTCCTCAATTTTCCCATTTAGTCGTTATCTCAATCCACAAAGGAAATACCGCACATGGCACCGGCTTATCCTATTTTTCTGTCTAGAAGCTCAAACAACCAGCCTTCAGAATGAAATTGTTGGAAGGACAACCTTTTGTCAGTTTATTTAACCATCTGTTAATAATAAAGGACACAAGCCTTTGCCTAAATGTGAAACGTGAATGTCACGTTTTTAATGAGTGGAACTGATCTGTTGATTCTAACCTCAGCCCACCAATCAACTTTGATTTTACACTTTGAGTTGGAATCAACGCTTAAAAGCAGTAGACAATGAAATATGTTTTAAATATATGCTTAACACTGGGACTGCCATTAAAATAAACAAAGGTTTTCTGAAAACTAACACTTCACTAGTTACGGCACATTGCTTTAAACAGCAATTTACATTTAATTGAAAGTAACTTTGCCTCAGTGTGAAGTTGCTGCTTTTTTTAAAATCAAGTAAAGTTGTTCAAACATCACAATGTGCAAAATGTAATTCTCAAAGCCAGTATGGCAGTTTTGTATGATCGCTTTTGTAGAAAGACTTATCAGCTTTTTGACAATTAGTAATTAAAGGAGTAAGACAGATTTACATTCTGTAGTGTCATTACTGACTCTTTTTGGAAAAAAAAGAGTAGTTGAAAAATTAAATTTTTTTAGGAAATCTGGGATTGCTCATTTAAGATTTCAAACACTCCGTCTGTCTCTGTAGATGGGTGTAATATAAGGCAATCTGCACAATCAGAACAAGGATAGAACAGCATAGAGTCAGAGTCATACATTACAATTGCACCTCTACAAGATGTCAATTTCTCTGGGCTGACTCAAACATTTGAGTGGTAACGCCTCAGCGCAGACCACCATGTCACTTCTGTCCTTGTCTTGAGTCCTGAGAGGCTGAGACAATCAATAGAGATATGCCAAAGGTCAGAGCATCGGTTTGTCTGTTGGATGACAAAACAGTATCCTCACTCACCTTACCCCATCCCTGTTAGGACTAAAGGAGGAATAAAGGTAATCTTCCTGTAAATCATATTTGTTTAAAGCACATTTCTTACAAAAAAATACATTTCACTGTACTTGTATAGGTATTTGAAAAACAAGTAATGCAACAATCTCTGCAGGTCAATTATTTACAGTGGGTTCAGTGGCACTGCCTGATATGGTCATAAAGTTAGGATATTTTACAGAAGCACACAGCAAATATGGATCTGTCTTTAACCACTGTGAATTGCTCTTCTAACCTTTGTAAGATCACGTTCCTATTTCCCCGATACTGTAGGTTATGGTTAAGTGCACACGCGTATATTGTGCTTGTTATATGTGTTTGCGTGTTTATTTTAGCCTTCTCCACTGATGGAAATGCTTTCATTTTATGGGCACCTCTAAAGGTTTACCAATGGCAGATCAAGTTCAAATATTTCCAATGTAGTCGACACAGGCGCTAGGACTGAAGGAGGGCAGCCTTGCTTAGCTGTGCTTTACAGTCTGTCACCCCTGCAACAAAATGCTATTTTCAAAAAACGCCTCTTAACTATTGATGTTGCTGTTTCTAACCATTCCTGGCCTTCCATGGGCTCTGCATGTGAAAACAAACTCCCTGCACAGAGATGTTTTCTTGGTCATATGTCTACATTTCTTGGTCAGATGTCTTCCATTAATATTTGAAGTGAGGTGATTAATAGAGCAAAGGTACTTGGATTAATGATACTAATTTTTCCAATCCATTGAAGAACCAGCAGCAAGATAAAACCTAGGGTCCATTTCCCTAAAAGCTATGGACCTTAAACCTACAGTTGTTTCAACAATATTTCCTGTAAATATCAAAGTTTCTTAAGACTCCACGCAAAAGGAACTTTCCTAAAATATGTTGTAAAAGCATGTCCCGAATTATGTCTTGGTTCTTAGTTAGAAATACATTTTTGTAAAATTTTTTTTGTAATTTTTATTGCACAACTTTGTTTGCATCCTTGTAAGCAAGCATTTCTCTTTTTCGAAGATAATTGATCCACCTGATGGGTGTGGAAAAAGTCTATTTAAACAATACAATCATTACATGGCACCACAGCTCAAGGAGATCTATCAGCAGCCTGCGGGCCGGGAAACTCTGCCCAGGGAAGCTCTTCCCAAGCATTGAGGAACCAATTGGTGTCGCGGGCCGCAGATGGACCTTTCTCCCAGGGCTTGACATTAGCACCCAGGAATATATTTATTCTTAACACAGGTCTAAATTTTGAAATAAAACGTGATAACTTTAATGCGGGAATTTGACTGTGGCGTGTAAAGCACTCACTCTTACTAGCGTATTTGGAAGGTGGCATTCTATATATCTATAGTAGGGATGCAGCAGGTACAGTGGTTCATGGTCTTGAGGTTTTTGGGTAACAGTACGGTTTTGGAATGAAGAACATGATCATGTTAGAAGTGTTTCCACTCGAGTAGCTGACAGTGGCAAAGCAATGCTTGCAGAATGTACTTTGTTCATGGTCTTCTTGACCACTAAATCCAAAATGTTCCCACACAGCGGATTTGAAATACAGCGGTGCCTCTTCAAATTAGTTTTTCTTCGTCTCGCTAGCGCCTAATTGTTTCTAGTTTCCTCTCTCTTCACAGGGGCAGGATGTCCGTGGGTCCTTAAAAAGTCTTATATTATCTAAATAAAAGGCTTTCAAATCTTAAATTGTCCTATTTCATCTTTTTAAAGGTCTTAAAAACGTTTTAAGTACTGTGAGCATTGTGAAGACTTGATGCAAAAAATAATGTGGGGTTTGTGAATGTATTTTAGCTCTGGTCACAAGCAGTAAGAAACCATTTCAGTCAGAATGTTAGATTTCAGTCAGAATGTTAGATATCAGCAAGACACTTGTGACGGTTGGCCGCTTTTCTCCAAACACTGCTGAGGTACATAGCTGGCTTGTACCAAGCTAGGTAATTCAGCTTCCTACATAGATGACATTGGCTGCTAAACGTCCTGCAAGTACCATGGTAAAATACCAATTCAGTCAGAAGTTGTTGGACCACAGCAACTTTGCTTAGTGGTGGAAATTTGTTAAAGGGTGAAAAAATAACGCCCACTGTGTCTTTATGGGCATTAAATCTGTGGAATCCGTTGTGTGTTGTTGTTAAATTGGTCTTAAATTGAATTAAAAGTGGAATTACAAAAGTTAAAATAATTTAAAAGAATCAAACCTTAAATGTAACTTGCTGAAACCTGCAGATGCCGTATGGCAAGGGGTGTCAAACCAGTTCCACGGAGGGCCAAGTGTCTGCAGGTTTATGGTTTTTCCTATAAATTGGTTCCCAGTTCAGACCTAAACAACCAGGTGATGGTAGAAACTAACCAAAGAGTGACCTAATTAATCAATCAAGTACAAGGTGAGAGCAAAAACCTGCAGACACTCGGCCCTCCATGGAACCGGTTTGACACCCATGCCCTATGGGGAGGTTTCCAACTAAGATGTCACTGCAAATCATCCACTGAGTGTTTAAGGGGGAGGGGGTTGGGGTCACTGCGATTGCCACATTTTGAGACATTGCTGTAGAGTCAAGTTTTTCAGCCTTCAGGAGCCCCATATACGACGTGGCGTCACGGCAAGGATGGGAAAAAACTATAATAATAACAATAATATTTACAGCAGTGTTTCGTCTACAGTATGTTAACAAGAACATAACATAACAACCCAAATATACAGCATAATATTGACTGATTAATTATAAAGCTGATGAATGATTTCATATATCTTTTTAAATATGTTAATAGACCTATATTTTGGTTGCTATTAAGGAGGACATTGTAGCGTACATTAGCTGCTCAAGTGGACATGGACAACAGGGTAGATTTAACGCTATAGTAGATGTCTTTTTCAAGTGTGTATCCACATATTATATTAAGTATATCATAGAGCGGTGGGGAGCGGTGGTTGGGGTACCATCATTGCCTAATTTTGAGCAAGGGAAACGCCTGTCATTTATAAAATATATTATCTTTTAATTGTAGTCTTCTCATACATCTACAATAATACACAACCCTACAACTCCCATGAGCACTATCTGCTTACAGTGTTTATACAGCATTGTTTATACAGTGTTGCATACAGTGTTTATTCAGGTCTGCTTTTTTAGGCCTGTTGCCTTACGATGTAGCACACCATAGTCAACTTTAATCAAATAAAACTCAATTTCCCAACAACTAAATTGTGGCTAATGAAAATGCTGAATGGCTAGTTACTTTGGTAAAACACTAACTACATTGAATGGTGAGCAAACATTTTAATGTCAAGCACTGCATGGCACTCTTGCTGGGGACTATAAAAGGCCAGTAGAAAATGCCTCAAGGAACAAGCTCACACAGTATGTGGGTAATATGCAAGCTTCTGATGCAAAGATATTAGGCAAAAATATGAATTATTATACATATTATTACTCATGCATTCACAGCTTCTACAAGTTATGGACATCACAAAAAAACATGCCAATGAAAGAGAAAACAATTTATTCTTGTAAAACCTTGATGCAAAACATAAATGGTAATCTGGCGTAAGGTGCCATTTGCACAAAAATGCTTTCTAGAAAAACTTGACCTTTGCATGGAATCACTCATTGGCTTTATTTGACCTCCAGAGAAAATCATTGTCCGAAATTGTTTACTCTATTGTGGACTTCCAATTTCATATTGCATTTTTTTGCTGTTTTCATCTAACTGAACAATCTTTATTCAAAGTAATCACTTAAATATTTCAATGCCATGAGTGGGGCAAGAGAAAATGTGATATATAACAGGATGCAGTGTGTCATTGCTGAGTCCACATACAAGTTATGATCCAAACACAGAGTTTAAATCAACAGTCCATGCCCAAGGACTGCATCTGAATTTCTTTATGGCCACTGTGACCTTTACCAAGCGATAAAACTTGTCTGCCAATGCCAATCTCAGTAATATCTCAGGGTCATCACCTCATCTCTTATCTCCCCACTAAATACATGAACACTCCCTAAACTCTCTCTCTCCAACCAGAGGGAATATTTCATCTCTAAATGTACGGTAGCTCCTGCACTGTATACGACTAGACATCAATTTTCTGCTGATAAGAAGACACTTTTACAGACCGATCGATAGGTGTGGGCTGTTTCTGTCCCCCCCCCCCAGCACTGCATGTAAAACAGGACATCAGGCCGCTGTGCTCAGAAATAACCATTAAAAACACACAATGCCTATGAAAGAGCTGTAGCTACAAAATAAATCCATATATCCAATTATGACTCTAACCCTAATCCCATTGCTAATTCTATTTCAATGGGGGAAAGAAAAGCCACACACGGTTGCCAATTACGTGAGTACAGAACCCCGCTCCGCGATGCGGAGGAGAGGCTCCTCAACATTTCTTCCTATAGAAATTGAGTGTTTCACTACACTGTCTTCCACTGAGTTGTGTTCAGTATAGATGAATGGTAGTCTCTCAGAACCAGCTGATTATCTCAACACACACCAGCACATTCCTTATTCACATAGATGTATGTTGTAGTCAGGAGGAATTATTGATGTTTTGGATCAGGGATGACAGCAAGTTTAGATCGATAAAAATACTGGCTGCTAGAGGGACTATATCTGCATGAGACATGTACTCAGGTGGTAGACATACGAGGGTGCGTATTGTACAATCCCCCTCACGGACATATCAGGTTAATGATCACCATCGTCGCCAGGTCCCCTAACATTCCCTCTTTGTCAGCTGTTACGGCAAGTCTTTGCAGTCTTTTTTATTCAGAAATGATTTTGAGCGTAGAGATACTGTTTGATTTTATTTGCATGTCTGAGTGTAATGATGCTGTTTGTGTGACTGAGATTGGGTTCCATCCGTAGGAAACACTGAGGCCCAGAATGCGTTGCGGTTTGTGATGGTTTCAACCACTTTCCGTGTCCCCTCTAAATCTCTTCTCTTGAAAGTAATTGTTCTCCTGGAGGTGGATTTGGGACTGTTGGTCTGATGGCCCACTGCCTGATTAAAAACAACACATCTCTCAGGTGTGGTTAAGATCAGAATGAACATAACCTCTCTGTTGGCGGCCTGCTAGGAAGGTTATGTGACTGTCCTGCCTCCAGTGGATGGGTGACCTTGCAGTAGGCTCAGCTCACAGACAGACCTCACACAAAGATGACACGCAGATGAAGGGTTGTCTTTCTGTCTGTCTCCCCCAGGGTAGTGACTCCTCACATGCCCCCTTTAAAACCAGTGGAACAGGCCCCGCTATAACTGTATCTTTAACCCTTCCTCTGGCTAACACTGCTCTCTCCTCTCAGGGAAAAGCTAGGCCTTACATATGGATGGTAGACAGAGAGACAGATTATACACCTGCATATAGTATAACCTAATGTTATACTATATTTAAGCATGCTGGCTAAAAAAACATACTTTATATTTAAATCCTTAATTTACTTAATTGAAGTTACTAGGAAAGGCCAGGATACACCACAGTACCCTACCAAAACAATTTTATTATCTTAAGGGAAATGTACTGTCTAAAATGCTTTACAAAAATAATATATATTGCGTAAAGAATTATGTTGTTCCTTAAACCCTGAAACAACACTGGGCTCTCTTGGAGTGGAAACGGATTTACACCTTAAACAAATCATACATTCCAGGGGAGGGTGAAGAACAAGCATGACATTTAACAAGAAATTCCAGTTCATCTTGCTCCTGGCTCTAGCCTCAGTTGGGTGCCAATCGGTTTCACTCCATCTTTGGTTATTTTGTTGCATTTACACCGGCAGCCCAGTTGTGAAAATATCTAATGTAATTGGTTTAGTAGTGGAGAACATCAGAATGGTCCACAACCATAGCACAAACATTTTTAAGGATAGTTCAGTGTAACATTTTGCTATTGTCTTTTCCACATGATTTACCCTACTGTATATATTAGCAAATATGAAAATTGTAATATTGACATTTTAAAACTTGTTAATTGATATTACTTGTGTAGTAAGTGCAATTTATTATTATTTAGCCAATGTTTGCTGTCTAATTTGTAAAACAGTATTACACATTGTGACTGTAATAGGAAAATATTCTAATATATTTTTCTTTCTTTCTCATGCTCCTGTTTGTGTCTCTTAATGTACTACTGACTGGCTGAAATACACAGGTGAGCTGAGCAATATTTATCATATTCAATAGATAATATTGTGTTTTAATACTTTCTTCATGATTGGTTGAATATCGGTGCTGAAAAAAACATCAATTCCCAGAGCAAACCATGTAAAATGTTATTCTTAAAAAACGTTTGATTGACCTCTTCAAAGAGGAGTGAGGAGAGAAATATTCTTTTGAACTTTTAAGACTTATGTGTTCCTCATATGTCTCATTCTTTACCTCCCACTGGCAACATCAGTCACACAATTTCTGTCCAGTGGGTGTGGCTGAGGTGTTTGGTCATACTTGGATTTAGTCTGTGTTGATGTAGGCTAAACTGAGTCAGTGTGGCCATTGGATTTAGCCTCAGAAGGAATGTTAGTCATATCCTCTGATGGACATCTCTTAAAGGTTCAACTTCGCTGTTATGGAATCAATATAAAATAATCTCAGTAACAATTTAGAGATTATTACAGATTGCTCTATTAAAGATTTCCATTTAGACATGCACAGAAAAATAAGTATGCACTGCAAAATAAGTATCATTTCGATAGAACTCTCTCAGGGAGATTAGAGCGGGAACCATCTAATTAAAAATGAGCTGGTATTGGTAGAGTTTTAGGTGAGGCTGGCGTAATGAGTACTAAGGTATATGTGCTGTTAGGATGATGCAGGCCTAGTCCACACATACACAGGAACTTTTTTTTCTCCTTAGTATTTAAAAGAAATCCCATCCATACATGCACTGTTTAGAAAAAATCTCAGTTCACATGAAAATGCAAAAACACACTGTCAATCACTGTTATAAAGCATGCCAAACTAACAGGCAACGATATCACCCTTACCTTAAAGCCATAATGGCCAATCAGAAACCTGAAAAAGTTATTACCGGTTCCGGCAAACAACAATGGCACGAGTGTTGGGTCTAGCACAGGGTGACCATTCGTCGGGGGCAGTCCTTGTTTTTGGTGGCAGGTCCCCTCTGGAGTACACGGAAATGTTTTTAACTGCACATTAAAAATTGTTCTCAAAGTGAAATACATTTTATTTTACGTGGCAAAAAAGACCTTGCAGCAGAGACCACCGGTTGTTATCTCAATTGGGCGGCAGATGGGGCTTCTCGCTATTGCAGCTTCATTCACTCTTCAGCTAATTACTTGCTCACGTTCATTTTAGAGTGTCAAGTGAATTCACAACATCACCACAAACAAATTTTCGAGACAGGTTTCAATTGTTTTAAATATTAGCTATAGTGATGTTACACTGTCACAATGTATTATTATTACATAGATAGATGGTCTGCTCTATAAGAATGGGTTTTAAAATGGGTTATTCTAGCTAATGTTAGCTATGTAGAGGTTAGCTAGCTACTGTCTAGGCTATAACACTTTCACATATACCACAGGCAGTGGACAGGCTACTTTGAAAAAATGAAAATATTTATGCACAATTAATATGAATGCACAATTAATTATTTGATTTTTTTATGATATAAAAATATTTTAGATTACAATTTTAATGATTTGACATGAGTATTGTGAAAATATATTTAGATATCTTCATGGATAACATTAGCATAATATTTTCAGTTAGAGAGTGAAGAGGAGGAAGACTAGATAGGAAGAAGATTGAAGGAGATTGAGGAGGAAAGGTAAAGGTATGATTACACAGCCTGCCAATTTATTTTTACAATGTTTGTAATAGATTAAAGGCTATTGTCTCTCTGTTATTCAATTTTACTCATGTTCTCTTCTGAGCTTTTTTTGCCCAGACAACCAGGATGACTGAATGGCTGTTCAAATTGAACAGTTAAGACTTGTCTGTGGTGCTTTTGCAATATGCTGCTCCAGAAAACAATTATGAGACCACTGCACCTTTTTCTTTACTTTCCAAAAAAGTAAGGAACAGAAGCCTTCAATTTGCAGTGGTTTCTTAATTTTAACCCTTCTGTTTCTGTATGTGTCTGTAAGTGTATGTGTGGACTAGGCCTCACCTAGCTTCACATTCAAGGGAAAGGCTCTTCTATGAGACAATGGCGTGAATGCTGCGACGGTGATTAGGAAATAAAGTTCAGGAGTCGCAGCTTCCACACAAATGATTCGTTCTCATGTTTGAATTGGTTGAGTGGTGTAAATGTTTTAAAGCTGGATCCATCCTAACATTCAATAATCCAGTAACTGCGTTCATTCCTGGCTCTGTAAACTACTAGACATTATCTCAACAATATGAAGAAATAGTTGTGTTTTTGCCAGTCAATAACAAAATAATAATTTGAATGAAATATGTTAATCTTAAGTAATAAGAGCCATAACTAAACAATCTCACTTGGAAAACATCTACTGCAGCCTAATTTAGTTTGCTCTAACATGGCACATACAGTACCAGGTTTTTGTTATGTAAAAGAATGAGACAAAGATAAATCATGTCATAACTGTTCCAGTAATGTGACCTATCATGTGAACAATTCAATTGAAAAACAAACTGAAATCTTCGAGGGGGAAACCATACAAAACCATTTCAAAACCCTACAATAACCTGGTTGCATAAGTTTGCACACCCTTTTATAACTGGGGATGTGGCTGTGTTCATAATTAACCAATCACATTCAAACATGTTGAATAGAATCAATCAATGAAATGTATTTTATAAAGCCCTTTTTACATCAGAAGTAGTCACAAAGTGCTTTCACAAAACACCCGGCGTTAAACCTGAAGGAGCAAACAACAGTAGTGTTGAACTTCAGTGGCTAGGAAAAACTCCTGAAATTTAGGAAGAAACCTTGAGAGGAACCAGGTTGAGATGAGTGACCAATCCTCTTCTGGCTGTGCCTGGTGAACATATTAAGAGTCCAAATTGTAATAGTTAATCAATGTCTGTGGGCTGAGCCCAGAGTCTGAATAGAAGTCATTACACACCTGCCATTATTTAAAGTGACTCTGATTAATCACAAATAAAGTTCAGCTGTTCTGACGTTTTCTTAGTTGCATCTCAGAGCAACAGACATGGTCCACAGAGCGCTTCCAGAGCATCAGAGGGATCTCATTTTTTATAGATATCAGTCAGGAGAAGGGTACAAAAGAATTTCCATAGCATTAGATATACCATGGAACACAGTGAAGACAGTCATCATCAAGTGGAGAAAATATGGCACAACAGAGACATTACCAAAAACTGGACATTCCTCCAAAATGTATGAAAAGACAAGATGAAAACTGGTCAGGGAGGCTTCCAAGAGGCCTACAGCAACATTAAAGTAGGTGCAGGAATTTCTGGCAAGTACTGGCTGTGTACTGGCCTAGCCACTCCACTTCTTTGTCAGTGGGAAAACATACAAAATCAGCAGGGGATAAAATACTTTGTTCCATCACTGTAGCCTATGGTCAAATTATTTTGCTAATGACAAAAGCAGAGAGTTTAAAGCTATCTTGCTAACTATATATGGAGACAGGTCATTAGAATGTCCATGGAAATATTGCAGCATACACTTTGGTAGATTCAGTTTGTTGGATGGATCAAATAATGTAACTGTATACCTGAGCATTTAAGTAAATTCTGATGTATAGAAGCTACATTATGCAGGGATTTGAAATACACCAATTTACTTTTAGTTTAAAAAACGCTCTGTAACTGTTAATGAAGAAAAAGACTACCAATTAAAATCTCTAGCTATATCACAGATATCTCCCAAGGATACTAAAATGGTGGGTTGAAATACAGCATTCTCCCAAGTAGTTGCTTGCTAGTAAAGAATGCGCTTTTCAGTGGAGATAAAAATAATTACCACTCTATAGCACTGGGCTCTTTAATCAGAAGAAATACCCGTAGACGTTTATGGGTCACACTCATTCCAAACTCCAACCAAGGTAAAAAGAAATGAGAGGTAAAAAATCAGGAGCGGTAAAAAGATAAGCCAATAAAACAGCCCCTCCTGCAGTGTGGAGGGAGCAATGTTTACCCACGTCTCTTTGCATGCTATCTTTCATTTCTCTTTTCTGCTCCCGCTCATTGCAGGGCTTTATCTCCCTTTGACAAGTTGTCACTTTCCACAGCCTTTTGTTCTTTAAAAAAACTCTTATGAATAATGCAGCTGGCTCACGCCTTTGATGGAGCCACTATCAGTCCAAATCACTTTGGAAAACAGAAAGGAGAGAAAACATTTTGGTTTTAGGGTTTCTTTGTTTGCCAAACCTGATAGAGGGTTAGCTGATAAGTGTTTACTATTTATTATTATTATTGTTGTTATTTCCCTGAAAGAAAAACTTTTGTTATTTACTTACTTAACATGTGGTCTCTAAAAAAAGTCCCCATGTAGTTTAATCAGATTTACTAAGCTTTTTTAACACACGTGGTCATTTCTGACAGAGTACGACAATAGGCCAATCATAGCAGTGTGTTCAACAAGACTATTAATAGAACATAATACTTACTTTGTGAGTGTTAAATATAATTTTATTATTGGTTGTTATTGGAATGCCTAAACAGTAGCTCTACACACTATGCAATGCCTAAGGTGCATTAACTAATGCCTGGCTACCGAAAACGAACTGTATAAGCCATAATGTGTTGCAACAGAGCCAGAATCAAGGTAGCCAAAACGAAATGGTGAATTGATCATTCGTTTTGAAACTCGGGTTTAGAGATGATCAAGTAGCTACTGACATTGTTTTGCACATGGAGTGACCAGATACCCCGTTTTTCATGGGGATGTCTCATATTTCTGTCCGTTTTCAGTAGTCCTGACTTACAGTTGTGTTCAAAAGTTTGCATACCCTAAAATATGCACCATTTATAAAGAAAACACAAGCTGGCAAAACATGTCTTTTATTTCTTAAACGATTCACATAAAACTGTAGGTCATAACAGAATGGGACAATCATAAAGCAAAACATAGCAACAAAGAAAAAGATTAACTGACCCCTGTTCAAAAGTCTGCATACCCTTAGTTCTTAATTCTGTGTATTGCCCCCTTTAGCACTAATGACAGTGTGCAGTCTTTTGTAATAGTTGTCTATGAGGCCCCAAATTATAGCAGGTGGTATAGCTGCCCATTCGTCTTGGCAAAATGCCCCCAGGTCATGCAAAGTTTTTTATACCGCGCGTTTGAAATCTCCCCAGAGTGGCCCGATGATGTTAAGGTCTGGAGACTGTGATGGCCACTCCAGAAACTTCACATTTTTCTGCTGTAACCACTAGAGGGTCAACTTGGCTTTGTGCTTAGGTAGGGTCATTGTTGTGCTGGAAAGTCCAAGAAAGTCCCATGCCCAGCTTTCATGCAGAAAAATGCTAATTGTCTGCCAGTATTTCCTGATAACATGCTGCATTCATCTTGCCAATTTTCACAAGATTCCCGGTGCCTTTAGAGCTCACACACCCCTAAAACATCAGTGGGCCACCATAATGCTTCACAGTGTGAATGGAATTCTGTTCACTATGTGCCTTGTTGACCCCTCTCCAAACATAGCGTTATGGTTGTGACCATAAAGATCTATTTTGGTCTCGCCACCCCACATGACAGTGTGCCAGAAGCTGTGAGGCGTGTCAAAGTGTTGTCTGGCATATTGTAACTAGGCTTTTTTGTGACATTGGCGCAGTAAAGGCTTTCTTCTGTCAACTCGACCACAAAGCTAATTTTTGTTCAGGTTTCTCCGTATTGTTCTCCTTCAAACAACCACACCGTCTTTTTTCAGAGAAGCCTGTATTTCTCCTGAGGATTCCTGTGGGTTTTTCTTTGTATCCCGAACAGTTCTTCTGGCAATTTTGGCTGAAATCTTTCTTGATCTACCTGCCCTTGGCTTGGTGTCAAGAGACCCCTGAATTTCACATTTCTTAATAAGTGGTTGAACCGTACTGACTGGAATTTGCAAGCATTTGGATATCTTTTAATATCCTTTTCCAGCTTTATAAAGTTCCATTACCTTATTACGCAGTAAGTTATTTGCAAGTTATTTTCTGCTCCCCATGACTCAGTATCTAGGCTGCTCAGTGCATCCACATGAGAGCTAACAAACTCAATTGACTGTTTATACACAGACATTAATTGCAATTTTAAAAGCCACAGGTGTGGGAAATCAACCTTTAATTACCAGTGTGTGTCACCTTGTAGGTTTGTAACAAGCCAAACATTCAATGGTTTATAAACTTTTGATCAGGGCCATGTGGGTGGTTTCTTTCATCATGTCTTAATAAAAAGGAGCCAAACAACTGTAGTATGTGATAATAAATAGCTTCATTTTATCACTATCCTTAAATAAATTAAAGATTTTTTGCATAAAATCAATCCCCCAAATTCTCTGCGAACTAATGAGCACCATTTTATTTAGAAAGTCATGTTTTGTCCCGTATTTTTACTTACTTATGTTTTTTTATTTGTCCGACCTACTGCCCATTTTTTATACAGCTACAAAAGTAATTATTCCTTTTTAAATCTTTACAAGTTTGCC
Organism: Esox niger; assembly: GCA_016801105.1. Classification (NCBI taxonomy): domain Eukaryota; kingdom Metazoa; phylum Chordata; class Actinopteri; order Esociformes; family Esocidae; genus Esox; species Esox niger. The sequence goes on from JACXGJ010001778.1 coordinate 73,561, forward strand.
AAACGTGTTCACAATTTCAAAAGATCCACCAGGTTCTAAAATATTTTGTTAATCTGTCCAAAAGGTTTTTCCAACTACATAAGTCATACTGGTCACCCTAATTGTACAAAACCCTTCATTTTGACATCACCTAAATGAATGCAGTGGAAGGAGTTAAAAAGTACCTTTTATCAATCATTTCTGAAACCTCTAAATGACTCGTAGCGGGGACTGCATTGAAGCAACCACAGCGATTTTGATATTCCTCTTCTGAAAATGTTTTGGGGAGGGCCTTTAGAAATGCATTTATGTTTGTAGTACCCTGGTTTTTGCGTAGTTTATTTTACCCCCTTGGATGATGAATTTAGGCATGGGTGACTACATTGTCAGGTAGGACACTAGGGTTTCAATGGCAGAGGTAGTGAGGGAAAAATATATTTGATCCCCTGCTGGTTTTGTACGTTTGCCCACTGACAAAGATATTACCCATCTATAATTTTAATGGGCGGTTTATTTGAACAGTGAGAGACAGAATAACAACAAAAATTATATTAATTGATTTGCATTTTAATGATGGAAATAAGTATTCAACTCCTCTGCAAAACATGACTAAGTATTTGGTCGCAATCACAGAGGTCAGACGTATCTTGTAGTTGGCCATCAGGTTTGGACACATCCCAGGAGGAATTTTGTCCCACTCCTCTTTGCAGAGCTTCTCCAAGTCATTAAGATTTCGAGGCTGACGTTTGGCAACTCGAACCTTCAGCTCCCTTCACAGATTTTCTTTGGGATTAAGGTCTGGAGACTGGGGTGTGGATGTGTGTTCCAGCATGACAATGACCCAAAACACATAGTCAAGGCAACAAATGAGTGGTTCAAAAAGAAGCACCTTAAGGTCCTGGAGTGGTCTAGCCAGTCTCCAGACCTTAATCCAATAGAAAATCTGTGAAGGGAGCTGAAGGTTTGAGTTGCCAAACGTCAGCCTCGAAACCTAAATGACTTGGAGAAGATCTGCAAAGAGGAGTGGGAAAATAATCTCTCCTGGTTTAATTTGTTGTTGTTCTGTCTCTCACTGTTCAAATAAACCTACCAAATTATAGAGGGATCATTTCTATGTCAGTAGGCAAACGTACAAAATGAGCAGGGGATCAAATACTTTTTCCCTCACTTTATATCAGCAGAGCCTCTTCCCTTTTGATGACCAATACAGACTGTAGCATCATGCAATCCAGGTTTTTCATACGCCTTTGGCTACTCTGTGTAAAGTATAGTGTACATTCGGTGGGCCGCATAATGTTAAAAGAGAGCGTAAGATGGAAGGACGCAGGTGTATTGAAATAAATTGCACCTGGTGAGTCTCATAATCAAGCGACTGGTTGTTGTGGGGAAATGAGTGCGAACTCCACTGAATGCTGTGGCATCTGAAGCACCGTAATTACACATCAAGGCTAATCAGAGTTCTGGAACACTGTTTGTTTATCCTGCAGTGATGTCAGGTCCCAGCAGGAAGATATTACATGAAGGTGGTTGTTGTGACTGAAGTGTCTGTGTGGTCTCAGGATGACAAGCAAAAAAAACAACCTTTCCAGTGTTGAATGTCATTTCCCCTGTATGTTTATAAGCTGCAGAGTGATATGTGACAGAGGTGGGTCGGAGCTGGACTTTTAGTGTACCTGCTGAGTTTAAAGGGCTTTAAAGAACTCCCTGGAGTCTCAGGGCAGTTTGGTAGGAGGCAACAGGAGAGGAACAAAACAGAACAGATCTAAGGGTTGGTAAATAAAGAACTAGAAGCTTGCCCTTTCCACAGAAGTGTGTCTGTGTGTGTGTGTGTGTGTGTGTGTGTGTGTGTGTGTGTGTGTGTGTGTGTGTGTGTGTGTGTGTGTGTGTGTGTGTGTGTGGTACCTGACCTTGCAGTGACGTTTTTCTGGATGTCTTGACATTTCTATCGTGAAGTAGGAAAAAGGGCCACAGATCATCTTTACTATTTCCCCAGAAGTGATCTGTACTCCCTGTTGTGTGCCGAGACCAAACCACATATCATTTACTGGACACAGCCAGTCAGCAGTCCTCCAACCCTGCCCAGCACTCGCCTGCTTTGTTGATTTGCTATTTCTCTTTCTTTCTCTCCCCCGCTCTCTCTTTCACCTCTTTGTCTCTCCGCTCTCTCTTTCTGAATTTCGTGTGTACAATTTCCGTGGGTATTTTCCTGCCTCAGTTAGTCTTGGGTGGGCTGGCCCCAGGGAAATTTCCTTCTGTTCTCCTCTACATTATGGCCGATGAGGCCTTCACACATTTTGATGGTAACAACCAGTGCAGGTTAAGACGGCCGGGCTCCAGGGGTCAGACCTGGATGAATACCGCCGTAACTTTGGCAGCACCCAAATGTCATTAGTGTGTGTGTGTGTGTGTTTGAATAGGTTTTACTGTCTCAGTGGGGACAAACAGCCCTGCATGGATAGTAAATCAAGCCAAATCTGACCTTGTGGGGACATTTTGTCGGTTCTCAAGTGGGAAATGGCTATTTAGGGCATGTGGCTGTGGGTTAGGTTTTCGGGAAAATAGGATTTTCAGTGCGATTTAATGTTTGGAGTCCCCACAAGTATGGAAGAACAGCGTGTCTTTGTCTGTTTGTTATGTACAATTATATGCATGCTACACTCCTTGGCAGAGGCTTTTACCTAGATTCATTTTAACATTTGTTTTGTTTGGAAGAACTCTTTAGAAGGCATACGTGGTCAAGGCTAGTAGAGATCAGAATTTACTTTAATTGCTAGCTATGTTTACATTTACACACACATGAACACATATTTCTCACTAGTATAATGCTGATGCTTGTGGTAGTTCAGAATAATATAAAGCAGGCGGTGAGGATGTAAGACAATGTCATTTGAATGGTATGTACTGTATAAAATATAAATGGACTAACAGTTTACATGTTTACAGTTCCAGTGCAGTGTTGTGGAGCATTTCATTTTACAGTTTGGAAGTTGTTTGATGTAGAATCCACCATCATCACCTTCTGCTTCAGCATTCGGTTTAGGTCTGTAGAATCCACCGTCATCACCTTCTGCATCCCCAATCGGTTTAGGTCTGTAGAATCCACCGTCATCACCTTCTGCATCC
>JACXGJ010001779.1:0-76435 GCA_016801105.1 Esox niger
ACACACACACACACACACACACACACACACACACACACACACACACACACACACACTTGGCTAGAGGCTGGTTATGAAGTGTTTCTGTTTGTGTCATTATTTCATGCTGAAGCTGAGTGGTATTAGATCAAACATCTACTCTGTGTATGTGTGCTCTGAAGAGACCACACATCCGTCCTTGTATATTTGGAAAGGGCTAGGAGGTGCTACGGTCCACAAAAATGGGATTATCAATTTTCCACCCCTCATGTGCACAGCTGTTTATGATTGTCTCCTTTGTTATTCTCTCTCCTCTGTCTCTCTCTCTTCACATCTGTCACACTGACTTTAGGTTGGGTTGGCCTGCCCTTTATTCAAGTTGTTTGTCAGCTTTGCGTAGAGCGGTTTATGTGAGACCTGTAGTTGAAAGGCCCTTAACCGCTGTCAGTAAATGAGGACAATGCCACATCATCTTCCATCTCTTGGGTTCCGGGTTGAGGTAACCTAGCAACAGGGCTACGTTTTGTTTTTGTGCTTCCAGCTAACCTCTTTAAAACCCCATTGACTATTTCTCTCTTGCACATCACACTGTCTTCCTCTCCGCAGGGGTCGTGGGGTTTGGTTAGAGACAGCGATACACTGTTTTGGTAGACTTGGTAACAACGCCTGACAGCCACAACGCCCTGACGCTCTGTGTCCCTCTCCTCTTCTCTCCCTCTCAATCTTTTTGTCGCTCCCCGTTTATATCCCCTTCTCTCCCTCCCCTCTCTTTGTCTTCTTCCCCTTTGCCTCCTCTTCCCCTTCTACCTTTCTCCCTTTAGACATCCGTCACCCAGAGGAGGCATCTCTACTGCGTAAGCCCCGCGACCCCAAGAAGAAGAAGAAAAAGCCGGAGGAGACTGAGGAAGAGGCTCTGGAACTAGAGGGGCCGCTGCTCACCCCTGGATCAGGTAAGATCCTGCACTTATTTAACACCAACTCAGTCCCCCTCTAGTTGACCTACCCTAGACCCCATCTCCAGAAGTGTAGCAGTGGTATGGCTTCTGGATGTTAGCACTCGGGTAAAGCGGTATCTTTAATACGACAAGCCTGGCTTTGTGGCTTTCACATGCCGCCCTGATGAAAGACATGGCCACAACACACAATGGATGCCACTGTAACAGGAATATTATCTTGACATAATATAACACGTTTCATTACACCGCCATCACATTCTGTTGGAGGAACTTCAATGTTAGTCTAACTCAATTAATTATCTTATCCATTCCACTTCTGGAATATCTGTGATCGAATCACCCCTTTCTAATAACACTTTAATATCCGGTTCTGCAGGCTCCATAGATTGTCTGCCTGTCTCTACCTACACATCTATCCGTACAAAAAATGAGTCAAGGTGAAACTAAAACACTTTTGTTTGATCTCCTCAAATGAGAATGTGTGTGTTTAAGACACAGGGGTATGATTTGTACACTCTGGACTCCTTACTCCTTGGCAGGCGGAGTGTGCGAATAATTTAGATTCCTTGCATAGTTGGTCACTCTGCCATTTTAAACCCATACCAGGCTGTGGAAGCGATGCTGGACGAGCCCCTCCTCCGATTCCTCCTCATCCCGCCTGCTAGGCCCATCTGTAAATTAGCTACAGCGATGTGAGGACAGAGGAGGAACACATGGGGGCCTTGCTAATGCTGAGACTGTGTGAATGGGGTTTATTGTCCTAAAGATCCAGCCCTCTTCTGCCCTGTAGCTACTTGGCCTGTAATCCCACACATACCAGGGCTTCATGCACAAAAATCTGTGGGGGCATAAAGCACTTTTTTCCCCTTCATTTTTGTTAAATATGCTTCTGCGTCTCAGATAATATCTCAGTAAAGACATAAGGAATCTTTATTGGGTATCCGAAGCTAATTTCATAAAGGTTTATTTTAGGTGGCATTAAGTATTGCATATGGGCAATAAGTGTTTTATTTTGTCATTAGGAAAGAGCATGAAATTAATTAACGACTGTTTTCAGGACATTTTGTTTTCAATTGGGTGCCTGGCCCTCTCTGTCGTCCCCAAAATCTGCAGAACATTGTCAGAAAACTGGAGAGCCTTGGCAGAACTCTGTAATTTATAATGTTTTTGTACTTATCGACAACCAACCAATTACCAACCTCTCATAAATTTATACAGATCTGGTGGCAGAATAATTTCACTGGTGTTATCCGAGAGCATGGCCATTGTCACTTGTGAAGCCCTACACATTGAAGTGTAAAGACAACATTCAATCATTTCAATACAGTGTAAGGATTTTCAAGAAACCAAACAATACCACAGATGACTAACTTGCCACAGCCTCCAATGCCAGACCTGCTAACCCATCAATCATTAGGAATGAATTGCTGAGCACAACATGAAAAGCTGGCAACTAAAACATAGATTGCCAAATTCAGGCACTACCTAGTTGTATACGACTACCGTATTGTAGCTAGTCAAAGAGAATTGAATAAACTACTGATTCATTAAAGCCATATTCTCTCCACAGCAGAATTGCCATCTGGTCAAATGTATGTCACTTGGTTAAAACTGCTTTAACACTAGAACCGCCAGGCCTTTTTTACCCACTGTAACTGCCAAAGCCGAACGCCGTTTGGCGTCATTAGCATACGAATCGTCCCTATTAGCATAGACATTCTCCTCTGCAGCATCACCATTCAGCCAGAGCATCAGTTCATCTTCTAGGTTGTCATCAAATTATATAGATGTTTAAAAAATAATGAATTACAGAATTTGTCTGTTTTAAATGGTTAATGAATTTGAAAAATACAATAATGTGTTTGTATTGAAGGTCTCATCGTACAAAAAAATTACTAAAGAAAGAATACATAGAAAAAGATGAGGTCCGAAATGATTTCAATGACAATGCATAGCTCAAGGCTTCTAGATGACGCGCATATAATCTTTTTCTATAGGAGACATCAAAAAGTTAACGAAAAACCTAGAGGAGCTTTTAGAAATGGACGAGGTCCGAAATGAATGGGCTGTGATTGGCGCGTCTTTGCAAGTCTCTCCTCGGGTTTGTAGTAGGGCTATCAGATTGATTTCATTTCAACGCCAATGAATTGCTCTAGTCTCCTTGATTATTGGCTTATAAGATTTTTCTATATGCGACATAAATAAGTAATAGAAATACTGAGAACGGTTAGATTTGTAGAATATTAATCTTCAGTAAAATAAGCAGAGAATATTCAGAGAGGTGATGGGATGTGTGTGTGTGTGTGTGTGATGTAGTTTCTGTTTCCCACCTAAAATAATGTATATTTACATTTTCGATTTATATTTGATGAATTAGCCAACGCAATAAGCTGAATCTCCTATTGAAAAAACAGTAACTCATGTGATAAGTAGCCTATTTCATTTATAGTATGTTTCAATAATAGCCTGATTTAAGTTTTCATTCATCCATTGACATCATGCATTCAGTGAGGGGTGATTAACGTCTGGGTACCATTTGGGTACCAACGCTGAGTGGCGTGGGCTGTTGGCGGATTATGTCGGAAACTAGGGTAAAAACGGGTAAATTGTCTCTAAATAGTTTTCTGTTCATCAGTTTAGAATTGAGACAACAGAACAATGCAATAAACACCTATTTAGGAAAAATCATGGAAGGAAGATGGTGTTGCTTTCCAAATGTCAGTTTTATTTTTATTACAAACTCAATCACCAATTGGTGTAGACATCTGGCGGGTCTAGTGTTAAAACGTGACCCAATGGTCATGAAACCACACAGCAAAACACTTAACTATAAAACTACAGCTTGTAGCTGACTAACTCCTTGCTAGGTGTGTTTGTTTGCACTCCAAATACAATTCAACACATCCTTAAGCCTGCAAAAATCCCTGTTTCATTCTTTCTGATAGTTCAGTATGTAATGGCTAGCTAGCAAGTGGTTATGCTATATTGATAATATCAGCAAGGCAAACTTGTGCATCCTCCAGAACCTCACTTTAGCATAAACAATAATTATTTATTTCAACCTTGTGAGTATGAGAATTAAGGGGAAGAGGGGACCGCTGACCCTTGGCTCTCTTTCCGATGTTATGACAATTATATGTTTTTTGGGGGTGGGCTGGCGTGGGGGTGGGCGGAGGAACGGACGGACGGATGGGGGGACGGACAGAGTGAGTGCAGCAATACAAAACCCCAGACAGGTTGGCACACACAGCCTCTAGCTTACACATGTTACTATTTTGAAGCACCCTTTCACCACAACACTGTCCATTTCACCATCCTCAGAGAAGGGAACTTTGATAACTCTTAACCTACACACTCTGGACAACAGGAATCGGCTGAGCTCAAGATGATTTGGCAAGATTTTAGTTCAGAGGTTCAAGTCAAGTTCCAAATGGCTAGTGGCACTGGGAAGTCTTAGACCGTTCACCCACATTGCATCTAGAGAAGCATACATTTAGTCACTATGGAAAATACCACCGCTGATCGTGTAACACGACTCATCGATAGAGCCATGAGCTAGGGGTGCCCCTTCAGAGCTGCTTCTCTACTCCGCCTTTGACAATCATACCTATAGGTTTACCAAGGTCGAGCATTTTCCAGGGCTACATTTACTAGTTATAATTCCGGGTTATTCCAATAAGCACCATGCCTGGCTTTTCAATTGGCGACAGATGACATTGGATGTTGATGACTGGGAGGACGGATGGGGACGGACCAGGGTTTGTCATGCCACATTTATTTTCTTTCCACTGGATGGGGCAAAGTGACTCATCTACTCCTTGACTGGTAGTTTGGGACCCTGGCATTGCCCTTTTCATTTGGTTCTTAAGACCTTCCTTACTCCTCCCTTTCCTCCTTTTTTATACTTATCCTTTAATATCTCTTTAATCTGTCCTTGTTTTTCCCCTTCTTCTTTTCCTCTACTTTCCTTCGTTTTTCTGTTTCTCTCGTTCTCTTTTTCCACTCCAGCCTCGGAGATCATTTACATCGGGCCGGTTAAAGGTAAGCTTTCTTCTGGCCTTCTGTTCTCCCCCTCTGCAGCGCTTCCTCTGCTGTTTCTTATTGCCACCCCCGTTCCTTACTCCCTCACCCCTCAGCTGGAGTGATTGTTTGGTCACGTGCTGAAGCTGTATCCTTAGGAACCCGTCTGCCGCCCTTGTCACCTGACCGAGCGCATCAGCTGGCTTGGGTCATGCGACAGGCTTCGCCCAGCTCCGAATCTATAACAACATTCACGCGCTTTGTGTTAGGGAGAGAAAAAAATTGCTTTGCACACTATGCATTTGTTTTCCTGGAAAGCACAGCTGTTCACGTTTGGCTCAACAGGTATCCTAAAGTATTAGGGACATGGAAAATAATAATAGGCTTCAGTGTCTAAACATGACACATTGATATCATTTCAAGACTATCCAACAACCTACAGAAGCCACATTTAGATACTGAGATTCGTATTGTGGAATCCTCTTCTTACATCCATTGCATTTTAGTCATCTACAGTATATATTCGGTACATTTGACCTTTTAGTCATTTAGCAGACCCTTTACATTACTTGTATACCTTTTTAGGAAGCCTGTTGAAATAATCACCCAGCTTAGTTGTAAGTTCGCTCTATTCAAATCATTAGTAAGTGGCACAAGTCAGTGCTGGAAAAAAGGCCCTTCAAATGATAACCATTAAACATTTACAGGAGATAGCAGAGTTGGTGTCCTGTTAAAGGCGACAACGCTCAGAGGGGTTCCAGGAAAAGGGGATCAGGGATTAAGACCTGTTGATGGGGTCTGGGTACTCAATGGAACTATCCCACCGAAACTCAACACATGGGAATAAACACATGGGCCGGACTTTGTTTTCCCTGTTGGGGGGGTTCCTGTTATCAGCTTTCTCTAGATGTTTAGGATTCCTCTTGCGACCAGATGGGAGAGCAGTACTCTTGCTGACCTGCCGATCTTCACTGCATTAAATGAGACAACCTAAACAGAGCCTTCTAGAAACGTTTCATAGTCATTAGGGGATGGTCCGATGTTCTCATGACCTCTACTGTAACGCAAACACACACAGGTCATTTCCTGTTGTCTAATATTCAAGCCCACATTCTTTTTCAGGCCAGTGTGGTTGACAAGGGCAGCCAACAGGATATACCACTGTTTCATATTTGTTAATTATTTACTTGATTATTTGTATAATGGCTTGAATCCAAAGAAAAGCCTCCTAGTACACAAAGACACACACACACACACACACACACACACATTTTCCTTCACCCAAGGGGGAAACATTTACTGCTCCATTTTTTTTCAATGGAACACCAGCACAGCAGAGCTAATGCTAGCTTTTAGTTAGTGTGCTGTCTGACTCGATGTACACCCCCTCCCCTTACTCCATGCCTCCCCTTCATGCTGCTGGTTGCTGTCTCTTGTTTGCGGTGAACACATCTCAGGTTGATCACGACCGTATGCATCATCTGCATGCCGGTGTATCGTCATTCCCCAACAGCCAGGCGTCCAGAGTGCACATCGGGCAGATGTTGCATCCGAGGGCACTGCACTTCAAGCGCGGGCTGCAAGTGTGTGTTGTGGATCTTCACTCGTTTTGTTTTCTTTTGGGGGGGATAGTAATGCACCTGATTTTGCGAGGGACTGTAATGTGAGTGTGTTTTGTCATAGTCTGGCGTTTCGCTGGAGACTCATCAAAAAACGCTGTGGTGGAGTTTCTTTTTCATGATTGGATTGATTCCATTTCAGTTCAGGAATTCAATCAAATATCCCATCTTTGGAAATCTGAATCCTCATTTGAAATTAATCTTTATTTTTAGTAGTTAAATTGGAATTCTACTCATGAATTGAAATGGAATTGAGGCCGATGTCCCGCTGTCTACTTGAACGGTCCTGAACATGTTTTGTGTGATTTGCAGGGAGCATCTACTCCAGTCCAGGGCTCTACAGTAAGACTATGACCCCAACCTATGACTCCAGAGACGGCAGCCCCCTGTCTCCTACCACCGCCTGGTTTGGGGACAGCCCTCTGTCTGAGGGCAATCCCAGCATCCTTGCTGTCAGCCAGCCAATCACCTCGCCTGACATCCTCTCCAAGCTGTATAAGCCCCAATCTCTCCTGGACAAGGCCAAGATCAACCAGGGGTGAGTCTGTCAACGAACACCCCCCTTTTGAACGCTCTGGTTTCACAGCGTTGCAGGCAAATATATTGTTACCTCTAGTTTGCAGATACTTCAGTCCATCTCTATGTACTGCAGCCATTATAACCTCTCTCCTACATTGTGGACTTCAAAGAGCAAGCAGCACACAAGAATTCCTTTTTTCTCTAACCACTGGGACACCTGTTGTCTCTTAAATGGGCCCAGTAATGTCCCTCTCACTCATGCCAAATAGCCTGAGGAATAGGGCTCTTCTAAGATGGATGTATTTGTGAACCATAGTTTAGATATTTTTTACAGGTTAAATTTACATTGAACAATAAAGCAACTTTTCTGCCTATTAAATCCGCTCTGATGTTAGCGCTTTTACAATGGGGGTCAATGGAGAAGGGCAATGTCTTCTGCTGAACCAGCCAGGGCAAGTCTTCCAAAGTTCAGTGCCAGTTGCCTGTTTCACAACTCTGATCCAACTGTATCATTCTGAATGTGGACCTGTCTTTCAGTCTGTTCGCTCAGTGAGTTTTCTGTTTATTTCCCCTGTTCCTGAAAAGGTGGCTGGACTCATCAAGGTCTCTGATGGAGCAGGATGTCAAGGAGAATGAAGTTCTCCTCCTGCGGTTTAAATACCACAGCTTCTTCGACCTCAACCCCAAGGTAGAGCATGTGGACCTGTTGTTCCATCAGATAAGGCTTGAAGATTTCTCCTGAAAAAGTATTTTCTCTAAATAGCGTAACAAAATACACACCGCATTGAAAACATGCCCGCGCACTCTCCACAGAAGCCTACAGAGTCTGCTGCTGACAGATTTTGAGGGGCGTAAACTAGAGGAAGTACCCCCACGGTCCTCTTATTTTCTCAGCTGGACTGAGTGCTGGGTCTGACTATACTATGTTTATGCGAAGAGACCGTTTTTGTGCCTGGGTTATGGATGCGTGTTTTCCTCCATGCAGTACGATGCCATCCGCGTCAACCAGCTCTTCGAACAGGCCAAGTGGGCCATTCTGCTGGAGGAAATAGAATGCACTGAGGAGGAGATGATGATGTTTGCAGCCCTGCAGGTACGACGTCAGTCTCTTTCTTTGTTTCTGGGTCATACAGACAGAATTGCTAACCGATCTTTGCTGTATCTATCTTCTCTATGTGCTTAGCGCCTGTCAAACAGACCACTCCAAAACCACATTAAATGGCTGTGTTGCTTTGGGGTAAGACTAGGATACGGTGGGCAACTGTTCTGGTCTGCTGGAGTACACAAAAACATGGCCCCTCAACACTAACTGTTCACAGTGCTATATGACTACACAGAGCAACTGCCATGAAATCAAATAATCCCGTTCTGACCCACCCCTGACATTTAAAGTGGTGAGAATCTAGACACCTTACTAATACTAGCCTTGTTCAAATGCCACTCGAACCCGCAGTTCTCTTTGGGACTGGGATGACATCAAATATGTCAATGCATATTTTTTTTTCGATGTTGTGTACTGCATTGAGGAATAGTTAAGAGCCGAATTTGGGGAAAGTTTTGATCCGAGCCCCCTGTATCCCCTTGGGTTGCCCCCTGTGCACAGGGCGGCCCTGCTATTTCTGACGCTCGTAATGTCTGAGACACGACCCGGGGACGCCACCGTGTCCTCACTCTACACGGGTAATTATAGAGTTACCAAGGCTACTGGACTCACCTTACCGGTCACCCCATCGGTCAGACCACCCACTCGTCCACATTCCCCCATATCCCCACTTACACTGGAAGGTGTCACCATGTCACACTCTTCAACCGACACTGTGTGTATTAATACCCACTGGTGGTCGGTATAGTTCATCACATAGCCTCCGCCCTGAGGAAATGTTAAAGATGCTAGTCTGCGTTGTGTTCGGCTTAGCAGCTAGCCTGTTCCTGGCTGCCTGTTAGCACCCCTGTCTATCTTGTTAAGGGAAGCTGTAAGTTAAAGGAAGCTTTGTGGGTCCTGACTCCAGTTTAACTGATGAGGTCAGGAAGAGAACTGGCAGATTTTGTACAGTAAGTAGTGTACAGGTGTTGTTATCGATAACCTGGATGTGTCATTGTGGGTAGTTATAGTGGTTAGCCATTTCCAGCGCAGCAAACAGGCCTGTCTTTAGAGTCCTAGTCAGAGACATTATAGTCCAGGACACGCTGTCTTTAAATAAACCTTCCTTTCCCACCCCCTGTCTCTCACTCTGACATTGTCTCTCGATCACTCACTTTCCCACTAGGCAGCTGTTCATTCATTTATTAAGCGTTACTATTAGGGTAGTCTGGGTTGACAGAATAAATACCGTTTGTCAACAAGTTGTATTTAGTGTTGGTGAGTCATGGGCTTAGTGCCACCAAAGCAGGCCATGGTGAGACTGACACTGTTGCTCTACCCATCAGCTACTATTTGAGAAGGTCTGGTAACTAAGCTGTCCTAGATGTCAAAGGTCTAGATTGACATGGTCAGTTTCTGGCTTATAACAAGCCCCTACATTGCTCCCCCAAACTGTTCCCTTGCCTCTTATTTTCAGAGAGAAAATATTGCAATTGTAAAGTTTTTAGATTACATTTTGGAAATGTGAAATGTGACTCAACAAAGCCCCCCTTTGAGGTTGAGGCCCCTGGACATGTGATCAGGCCATCATAATTAAGATTGAGATGGCTGGTTAGAGTCATTTCTAACCTTCCCATCAAACTAATATGGCCAGTAGTTAATTTACTTGGCAGTTCTGACAAGTTAGACAGCTCTTTAATGTCTGTCATTGAAAGTTTTCTGATCAAATTCACTTCCAAATTAAAACAGTTCGAAAGTATAATTCAGTTTTTTGCCACCGTTTTACATCCACAGGTCTCAGTAGAGTTGAATTGAATGTCTGATTAGGGTGGGGCTGTATCCACATGTCATCCAAAATGTCTTCCCAACAGTCAACTTCCTGGTATTTACAGAGTTACTGGCATACACAAAATAAATATCTGAAAAGCCCACTGGGTGTCTGTAACTGAACGCTAACATACTGTAATTTGCAGTAGTTCTAGAGACTTTTTTTGGCTGTCAGCTGATAGTTTGTGTTCGTTAGCACTAACAAAGGTATTGTGGACGGGCGAAGGTTGCAAGATGTTTTAAGTGGTTCTCCACTTGTGATGCTGTATTAATGTAAAACAGTTCAATAGACAACCTGTAGCTTTCATAGGCTAACAATCGAATGTATATTTTTTATGTGTTCACCGAAAAAGGCCGGTCTTGACCAGTCTTCAGCATTTTGCTGGCAAACGTGTAAATATCCAGATCAGTTAGATAATATTATCAGCTTGAAATTATTGGCCTAATCAAACAATTAAAGTCATATACCCTGATCTTGTGTTACGATCATGACCATTAAGTACATTTCAGGAGCTTAATGTTAGAATGTATAAACGGTCACGTTTTGTTAATTGCTGTTAAATAGATTGCTCCTGATGTAATAAAACCAATGACGCAATGGCTCTACTTGAGTCATTACTTATCATTTTATGGGCATCATACAAGTGCAAATTTATTTCACTGTTATTATTGGTTTTGACCAGATAATTGTAGTATATGGTTGTACCATTGTGCAATTACTGCAGAAAAGCTGCTGCATGAAATGTCCAGTCTTTCACATGTGCTGCTAAAAGACTTACCGAATCTGCCAATATTCTAATATTTAGACCCTCCACTGCTAATCAATTATACTCATCCACACAAAGCCACTCTCACTCCTGTGCAGACATGTATTTTCTTTTTACAATGCATGAATCCATTGTCGTCTATGAAGGCTTTATTTCAGTAATATTTTTATGGTGTGTTGAGCTGGTATTTACTAGAAAATCTTGTACCGTAGTTTTTTTCTTGGTCTCACATCAAACCATTGATTTTATGTTAACCAACAGTATTTATTTTTACGTGGTGCTTGCTTCACCAAACCCAAAGAAATCCCAAAATGTGTTTTTACCTCTCCATCTGCTCCCAATGTACAAAGAAATGTTCTTTCCCAATTTAAAGTATTTTTTTCGCCTTTTAACTTTAGTAGTACCTTAACTCAATAGTATTCGATTGGTCATGTGGTGTTGACACATGACATTACATGTCACGGCGTGTTCCAGTAGCCTGATGCGATCCACATGACTAACAGCACAGGGAGAGGGTGGTATAGCAGGGATAGGTAACCAGATTATGGAAGCAGATGGTCAGGGGCCAGAGAAGAACTCCAATAACTGTGACAAATGTGTTTTACAATGCATCCCAAAATAATTGTAATTTTGATGGTGCCTGTCGATTACAGGGTAACGGACTGTAAGCCAAAATGTCGTCCTTCTCTCTCACAGTACCACATCAACAAGCTGTCCATCATGTCATCTGACAACCACATGAACAACAGTGAGAACGAGGTAGATGAGGTAGACGCTGCCCTGTCAGACCTGGAGATCACCCTGGAGGGAGGGAAAACCTCCAACACACTGGTACTACATCTCACTGTCCTATATGCACCTTAACCCCGACCCTAACACGGTCAGACTTAGACATCACCTTGCAGGGAGGGAAAACATTGTACCACGACTACTTTACTGCAATTTACAACGACATGCTATTAATGCAGTTTACTTAAACATTGCAGTTTCGCCCTTTTGCTATAAAACACCATTGATGAACTTTACTGTTCTTAACCCACTTTTACCTGATATGGTTTTTGGTAATCACATGATGGGGCCCATTGTTGACTGTGTCCGCTCCAACAAACCGACGTTTATACAGCTTATCTGAGGAAGTAGAAGCTTGATTACTCACAGTAACAATTTATTTGTTCAGCAATGCTGAGCGATAATATTTCAGAGATAGAAAGTCAAACTAGAGGTCATTGTTAACACTTTTATAAACCTGTCCTTGTCCTTTATCAATAATAACCGTTCAACAACACTAACCATGTCAGTTCCTCTTTCTCTCAGGGAGATATCACGTCCATTCCTGAGCTGGCAGACTACGTCAAAGTCTTCAAGTAAGTTAACCAACTGCTCTAGCTGTGGGCATTGTCTTCAATCATTCTTAAATCTGATATATTAAGGACTGGGGTTCCTCCTAATTCTCCAGACTGCCTTTGTCGGCTCACATTTTTCCTCCCTTGATGTGTTAATGATTTGCCATGTGCCCATAAAGAATGTATTGTCCCGGGGATGTTATATTTAATAGTAGAGGAGCATGAAACAAGGTTTGGTCTCAAATTGGGGAGCTGTTGTCTGTTTATTGTCCAACTAGGCTGCATGGATTGAGTTTGTGGAGTGGCTTATTCCTTGGGCAAGCTGATTGCTGAAGCTCAGGATGTGACTAAAACACTGATTACCACAATGGATTTCGGATTCAAAATTCAGAGCATGTCAAGGATACTGAGGGCTGGGGACAAGATGTTTTCCATCGCACATGTATGGCCAGGATCAACGGTTAATGATATTGGCTGCAACCAGGCAATAAAGTCATAGCTTGACGTAGCCTCTCTTAGTTTGTCCGATCAGGAAAAACAGAACCTAGTTATGAAATGTTTTGTCTGTTTATGCTCTCTTTCTATGGTGCAAAATGTGTGGGCAATTTTGAATATGCCGCCTAGCGTATCTGGCCAGTTATTTTCCTGAAAATCCATAATCAACAGCTCCATATTCTACAGTGTGTAGCCATGTGGGTCCAGTCAGGCCACTGCTACACCTCAGTGTCATGTGTCAACACCACATGGTAAATTGAGTTTAATATTAAGAAATGAGAAATGTATGTTCAGTTTCGATGTAAAATCCTGATAATTGTCCTACACATACTTTGAGGTTTCTACTTCGATGGAATTCAGATGCACTGTCGTCTGTCGTCAGTTCCCGGCTTGAGCGGACAAATGTGGGTCTTATTCCAAAGGCACTGACAAGTTTTGCAAACAATCACTGACACCAGCCATGCCACTAGCAAACTGCACCTGGTCTGCATGACAGCCAAGTGGGGAATGACAATCCATCTTCAGTGCCCTTGGTCGTACTGGTCAGGAATTTAAATGTAGATGCCCTTTGGGTGATTGCACGACTTATAACTACTGCTTACCTACAGTAATAACCAGCCATTCACCTTGTATCCTGGGGATGAATGAGTTAGTGTTTTGTTTAAAGTCAAATGTTTTGTTGGTTGTTACCTTTTTATACCTTTTTATAATTAGAAATGTGATGAAAGAAATATGAAAATATTTGTGGTTTTATCTATCCAGAATGCATTTCCTAATGGATGAAACATCTTAAGTTACAGAAATATTTGGCTGTATGTCGTAATGCTGATGAATTACAACTTTTGGGAGGAGGGACAGAATAATTTTTTTGGGCCCACTAAGTTTCAAACCCAGTGGCAAAAAATGTTGACGTTGAGCACTGTAGTTATAAATATTGTTTTAACTATGTTCACAATTCCAGATGTAGCAATGCACAGAGTCTATTTTGAGACGTGGCCCTTCAAATTAAAAAGGTGTATGTTTTTTCTTGATGTTTGCCCATCTGGTGTCTGGGGTTGGCTTAGCTTCGGTTTTGTGATTCCAGCACTGACAACCCGCTTGTTTCATATCTTTTCTGTGTTTATCCCTCTGCTATGTTTTTCAGGCCTAAAAAACTGACTCTGAAAGGCTACAAGCAGTACTGGTGCACATTCAAGGACATCACCATTTCCTGCTACAAGAGCAAAGAGGAGGCTCATGGGACACCATCCCTCCAAATGAACTTAAGAGGTATGAGGAGACACTAAAGAATGCAACAGTTCCTTTTATGGTGTGTGCGTGTAAGAGAGATGTGATCCCTGGTGTGTGATAGATGGTTTTGACCCCTCTCATCCCCTACCATTGTGAACTGTTCTGCGTCTTTCTAGGTTGCGAGGTGACACCAGATGTCAACATCTCCGGTCAGAAATTTAACATCAAGTTGCTAATCCCAGTGGCCGACGGCATGAATGAGATCTGGCTGCGGTGTGATGCTGTGAGTGTGGCACTTTGGCTCCCTCTGGGGGCTTGGAGGATCATCTGACAGTGTTGATGAATGCAAAACATTTATGCATGTTGAGACTTTCAAATAAGCTTTAATGGGGTTTAACAGTTATCAGATTTCAGCCAATAGATGTAGGTAAATGAATATTGCACTTATCACAGCGGAAAGCACCGTTTTAATCCTGTGAATGCTCTAAATGTAGCTAATGAAAAGCAGAGGATGTGATTTCACACTCAAGTAACCCCCACCATCCACCCTCCTCCCCCAGGAGAAGCAGTACGCCCACTGGATGGCTGCATGCCGCCTGGCCTCTAAGGGGAAGACCATGGCAGATAGCTCCTACAACCTCGAGGTCCAGAACATTCTGTCCTTCCTAAAGATGCAGCACATGAACCCTGACCCCCAGTTCATCGCTGAGCCTGCAGTCACCAACGACATCAACTCTGAGTGCCTGGTTTCACCGCGCTACCTGAAGAAGTACAAGAACAAACAGGTAACTCTACTAGCGGCCGTGCGGCAATGAGACCCGATTGTGGATTGACCCAGACTCGAAGACATGGGCGGACATCATGGCAGCAGAAAGCCACACAGGCTTTATAATATTCTGATGCACTAATGTTACTCAGCTGAATGATAGCCTTGGGTCCTCCACAGAGTCAGGGCAGAGTGTGGGAGGGGTGGGGGTGCTAACTTCCGGGGGAGTTTTTTGTTTACCCCTCTGATGCTTTCCAGCTGGGTTGTCCTGCTAAAGAATGCAATTTCCCCGCCCCCCCATCCCTCGTTTCGTCTTCAGGGGGAACCCAGGACACCGGAAAATGCACAGAGCCGCAACAATGCCACTTTTATTCGCTAGCTTTATTTTCTCGTCTCCTTTTAGTTAACCTCCAAAAGGTGACAAAGGAAGGAAGCTTCTTGTCAGGAGAGATGTCCACTTTGTTTAAAGTCTTGCCGGAACTGTGATGAAGAAGGAATGAGGGGAACTCTGAATAATGTAATTCTGAAGACCATTGAGTGATGCCTCTTGTGATGAACAGTTGTCTGTCTAACTGTGATCTCTGAAATGAACCCCCAAAACCAATGACGAGACATCACATTTACACATTCTTTCAATGGCGGAGATTACCTTGGCAAGAAAGTTTTGCTATATACATGGTTACAGACCACGGCCCTAACAGGCTAATGTTCTGAGTGGGAGAGGGAGTGGCCTTCCCTCGCTTACTTGCTCAATGTGGTTGTGATTAAATGGTATAGGTTGTGTGTGTGTGTGTGTGTGTGTGTGGTTGTGTGTGTGTGTGTGTGTGGTTGTGTGTGTGGTTGTGGTTAACGGATGACTCTGTATGAGTCTGGGTTTGTAATGTATCCATAGCTACAGACTGAAGTGTATCTGAGGGGAAAAAAGTGTAGGAAAGACCACTATGTTAGTAAGAATGGAGGACTGGAGAGCTTGTCTAACAGGAAATGTCTATCCAGGGTGGACATCCTAAAAACAGTTATTACAGCGTCTGCTAGATCTGACTGGAATGGTGTTTTTTATCCTAAAAAAGGAAACAAAGATATTTGTTTTTTGCTGTGCAAGAACAGGAAAGGTGTGTGTCTGTAATGAGTGGCTTTAAGAGAATCTATCTAAGATGTAATTCATATTCTCACCCCACTTTGCTTATCTTCTCAGGCCTTTTTATCTGTTTGGGGCTGTGGTTCCGGACCACCTATAGTTTCCGTCTCAGCATGAGGCTGTGAGACCACGTGTCCCTACGGCAAAAATATATTAGCGATGAGCAATTAGTGCTTGTTGTGAGAGAGTTTGTTCTGTACTTTGTGACTATGTGTTTCTGTTTTCCTTGGTATGTTTAATTGTGTACATGTTGCATGTGGGTGTATGTTAAAGAGGAGCGCTTCAGGAAATGAGTATTGTCTGGGAATGTAGAGTGGGATCTTTCAGTCACTGAGTCATGTGGGGGTCGACTCCTAATGCCTAGTCATCATGGTTTTATTTACAGGGGGGGCGGGTTTCGGGGATTCAATGTTCTGTGGGTGACAGGTATGTTAAATTACATGGGTAGTCTTCTGACATTATTTATTTGTTGACAAAACGTCATCTGATTTGTAGCAGCCAACTCATTGTGAAGTACTTTTTAGTCTAAACACGATCATAATAAGACAACATATTGAATTCAGGTTAATTTTGATTGTGTAAATCTTGTGGCAAAGGCTAGCCTACTAGTCATCTTCCCCCCCCCGCCTCCATATAGATTGGTCTGCATTCAGCTAGGGAACTAGGCTACTAAAGAGCGTTTCTACAGACAATTTTTGGAAGGTGAGCTGCGCAGACCATGCTTTGGTCTACAAACAAAATACATTATACTTGTCGCCTGGTTCAACTTGACCATTCTCAAGATATTGACAATGTAGACTGTTTTCTTGTTCGGTGTCTTGTATGCGGAGCACTGCCATGTAAAGAGTGTTCATTTGAGTGTTTGGGGTCTTTCAGCTTGAACAACAATGACAATTCTCTCTCATTAACTAGATGTTTCCGCCCACAGAACTGCTGCTCATTGGATGTTTTTTGTGGCGATCAGCTGTTTCTCAGATGCTGGAACCACCACGTCTGGCACCAACAATCATACCACAGTCAAAGTTGCTTAGATCTCATGTATTTCCCGTTCTATGGTTTGCGACCTCAGTGTCCGATCAGTGTAGGTTTGGCAGATTAAGCAGGAGCATCGTTGAAGTAGTGGTTTTGTTTCTGTTGAATGAGTCTGGCATGATAATTGAGCTGTCATGAAGGTGTCCAGTTCGCCTTCATATGTTTTAGTATATGGTGCACATAAAGGGATTTCCATTCACTAGACCAATGGCACGTCATCCTTATGGAGATTTGCACACACTACATTAGCTGCTTGTATCTGATTTAACAGTTCAAAGAGGTAACCCAGGTATTTCATGGAATAATAGCTCCATTATATGATCAACCAATAGTCAATGTGTGTAGTAATGTGTCCTACTCTATATTTCAACACCACTTGGCCAGACAGAGTGCATGGTCTGTGTCAGCCACTGTGTCAGCCGCTGCTTTCTCTTCCTACGCAGAAACACCTCCGAACCCTCGCCTGTTCATTTAACTTGTTCATTTAACCTATTCTGATTTGGATTATGCTACTTTGTTTTTGGAGCTGTTTTCTTTGCTTATTGGTCTTGTTCTCACTTGCTTGTTCTTTCTTTCTGTTTTTGGACTGCCTCTCTTCCCTCCTTTTGCGCTCTCCTTCCGTCCCCGCCTCCTTCCCTCTGCAGCCAGGCTATATCAGGGACCTGGTAAGTGGAGATGCCTTTGTGTTTGGGTTGATTAACAAGAGCGCTAGCTTTATAACATGTTGTCAATAGCTAGTGTGTGTGACCATTAGCCTCAGGAATACTGAAATGATTGAGTCAGGGGTGATGGCTAACTGGTGTTTCGTTCAGTCCATATTGCCCCTCATTGTCATTGAACAACAAGTGGGATAAACAGGTATGTCCTTAAGATCCCGGTCAGCATCTGTTCATCGCACTGTCACACCATGGGTTTGGGGGTGTTCGATGACCAAGACTTTCAGGCTGTGAAGAAACACGTACGACAGCATGGGGAGGCATTTCACGGGCTATTAAAGTTAGCTCAACCTCTAGGAACAGTCACGTCTCAAATGTTTATCAAATCTTTAATTGGCCAACTTTGTGTGCCTTCTAGTATGGGGAGGTGTAGGTAATCTGGGGGTTTGTAGGGTGGTTATAGGGTGGCGGGCACAGAACACCTATGTTTGAGTGAGTGTCTCTGGCTTTGTTTCAGACTGGTGCTGCTGTTATTTTTGTTTTAGTTAAGCATGGAGTGCTGTTGTGTTTATTTGGGGATTTTCCCTTTGACAGTCTTTCAACGTGTGTTCATCAGATTTCGGCCCGAATTCTGGAGGCCCACCAGAACGTGGCCCAGATGAGTCTGATTGAGGCCAAGATGCGCTTCATCCAGGCGTGGCAGTCCCTGCCTGAGTTCGGCATCACTCACTTCCTGGCCAAGTGAGTCCACCTCTCTTCTCTAGAGCCTCTTTGCATATTCCTTTTTCTAAATAAGAGACATCTCACCCCATTTTATGGAGGTTATGTTTGCCTGTTTATCTACCCAACTGCCAATTTGTCTGTGTTTAGGCTTCTTATTTTTACGGCTAACAGCAATAGCTTCTTTTTTGTTTTCACAGCTAACGGAGATTTCCTAAATGGATTGTGAATATTCAATAAACATACCATTACTCTTCCCAAGGTGGTACGTTCATTTTCAATTATCTATCACTTCCAGATTTCAGGGTGGGAAGAGGGAGGAGCTGATCGGAATCACCTATAACCGTCTGATCCGGATGGACGCCAGTACCGGAGATGCAATTAAGACCTGGAGATTTGCCAACATGAAGCAGTGGAACGTCAACTGGGAGATCAAGATGGTATGGATTTCAGCTTTTTAACCTGAAAATAGACCTTTTTACAGAGCATTCTATAATGTTTGTGGTCCAGTGCTGAAAACAAAAGGTTCATCAATCATCGAAGGAGAAACATTGTTGGAACCTTTCATTTTTGCTAAAATTCTGAGAAAAGAAATATGTATCACCACCCTCTACTAAGTAAGGCTGGAAATTGCTAGGAACCTTACAGTTTTTCTCAATGCTTAGGGGCCAATAAGACTGTGATTGCAATTCTCAGGATTTTCAAAATGATTTATGTAATGTGATTCAGTACTTTGATTTATATTGGGAATCAATGTTCCAAACATTACTCATCATATATCAGCTACAAAGGGACAAGAGAAAGCCAAACAGAAAACAGTTTTGACCAGTTATTAATTACATTGCTTGACAACATTGCCCCCTGGTGCCTAGATACTGAGGCATCATGATGCAGTAGTCATTGCTTGGGCTTCTTTAGTGAGCTCTTATCAGCCACTGTTTCTTACTGATTCTCTAAAAACCTGTTGCATATCTCATCCTACAAGTGAATTGCATATTGTGTGACGACATCAAACTTGTCTGGAAAACAGGGACATTTAAAGACTGTGGCCCTCAGATTCTGTGTTTCTGATCCTCTAATTTGAAACAAGTTGGAAATTAATTGGGGATTCTGCACATAGTATTTCCATTAGCTAAATCAGAGGCAAATGTGTATTGTGCTTTCTTGTGCTCTTGCAGTTTACAGCTTGTTGCAAAATAAATGGTCTTACTCAAGAATTAAATTCATTTATCTTTTTGCCCAATTTATTTAAAGCTAGCGCTAATGTAATGGATGACAAACTTAGCCTACTAGTAATGTAAACATGATTGTCCTGGTTCAGGAAGTGATTTTCCATTTTTAATTTTTCCATTGATTTGTACAGCAGAGAAATAGCACAGAAATCTCATGCATTATTTCATGTATCTGAATTAAGTGTTTATTGAAAGATAAGTGAGGAATAATGTTACAGTACAGATATTAGACATTTACCATTCAAGAGTATGCTGTTGCACTTGTACTTTTCCCTCTAAAGAACATACAAGTATTTGAGAGTGGAGAATAATTATGATAATAATTAGGAATTGGTAACCAACCAAAATGTGTTTAGAATAAACGCCAACACTCAATATCAGCTCCTCGCGCCACAGAAATCACTGATCCCAAAAACGAAGGACTGTAAACATGGTTTCCTTGGTGTAATCTCAGTGAAACACATATCTGTGCACCGCAGGTGACAGTGGAGTTTGCAGACGAGCCCAGCCTGGCCTTCATCTGCGCAGAAGTGGATTGTAAGGTGGTACACGAGTTTATCGGAGGCTACATCTTCCTGTCCACACGTGCCAAGGACCAGAACGAATCTCTGGATGAGGAGATGTTCTACAAGCTTACCAGCGGATGGGTCTGAGTCTGACTACCTGATCCCCCCGTGTCGGGGGTGGGGGAGGTCAAAAGGGGAGGGTTGGTGTTTAGATCTGATGAGTATATTTTATTTGTTATATATTGTCGGCGATTTTATTTTCGGAACTGTGCTAAAGAGCACTACGCCACGGTTGCCCGCTATCGCCGTAGTTGTTAAGAAGCTGACGGGCCTTTTGTTTTTGGTTGCATTAATGCTGACAAAGGTATTTGTAAACACTAATATTCTGCGCGACACTGCGACCCCGATGAACTCTGAACTCCAAACCTTGCCTGTGCCTCTTCACGTTATTTTACAGGAGGTTGGCTTTTTTTGCTTGGCCCCCTATCCACTCCCACTCCGATGCACCGGGGACATTGGTCTTTCTCATGCGCTGATCCCAAGGCTATGTCCACGAGTCACATGTTGACCCCCACACCCAAAAGGCTCTTTCTTTATCTGTCTCCCTCGTCACTCGGCTACGACTCCCAGAAGAAACAAATAACATTGACCCCTTCAGCCGGTCAGCTACAGCGTGATCCTAATCTGACCGCATCACAAAATCATGTATCAGTGCAAATGAAGAATAGCGTTATTTATTTGTTGTGTTTGAGTTTTCCTGAGATGTGGTGCTCTTCTGAGTTTTGTGTTCTGTCTTACATGCTACTCCTATGATACGATGCTCAATACAATGTATGTGGAGGGTCGCTTATTGTACATCCACCCATTGTCTCCAGTAGTTGTAACCGCAGGCAGTAGAAGTCATCCTAGAAAGTTGTGCAAAACAGTGACACGGCTTTACTTTGTCAGCAGAGACAGGAAGTGGGATGAGGTAATTTCCTTCCTTTGCTAAGGAAAGGCAGAGGGACCCAGAACTCATGGAGAGTAATTTCTCCGCCTAATGAAGGATGTTCACTACTGTTGAAATAGTAACATATGAAGTCACATGTAGCACTTCCCCAGTATAAGTATGATCCCTTTATGAATAAGCTGTAGTAGTTCATTTTTTTGTGGCCTTTTCTCTATGCCTTGATGTGTAATTTTTTTTCTGAATTGTCTCCTGATGAATGTGTCCTCTCATCTGTATTCAGAAGCTTTGTTGTAAATCTGTGTAAAAAACACCATGGCCGACAAGTTTGCTTGAAGAGTTTAAACAAGCCTTATGGTTCACGTCTACATTGACACTCTCCCCCTGGTAGAAAGCCATCACAACAGGGTCTGTAGTTGAACTGAGCTCAACCGGAATGAATGTCCTGTAGTTAAACCACGCCTAGTTGCTATAGGTACCTTTGTTAGCGCAAAATGTGCCAGCATAGTTCATGGACATCTAGTAGGGGATACACTGTTTGAGAATGAATCCTTAACGGCATCAAGTTGTCAACTTCTGAGGCAGTTACTGAAAATGACAATCTGAATGTTTTCATTGAACACATGGCCTTGAAGGATTATTAGTCACATAGCCAGACTTGGGTTGCCAGGTATCCACAGCATGCAGGAAAGGCCTCCGCTCTGCCTTGTGACTCGTGATTGCATTGTGCATGTATAGTACAGTTGGAGTGATGCTACCGATAGCAACCATGTTCCCTAATGCAGCCTACTCAGTTACATTATTGCCATTCTTTATTTCGCACCATATAGTATTATAAAAATGTACCGTTTTTTTATTACGCACCAGCAATAGGTCACCGAGTTCGAAGAACGAATTATGCAAATTCTGTTTTTCTTTTGTCCTACGTATGAAGTAACATTAAATGAAGTATTCGTTTTTTGTAACTAATGTAAAAAACACAGGTTTTTATAGAATTGTACAGTTGTTTTTTTGTTGCTGCTTTTTTTGTAGTTTTTTGGGGAAGTGTAATTTTGCTTCCAGGAAAGAGGGGGAAAAGCCATCTGACAACATTGTAGTGTAAAGACATGTGGCTGGCAGTGTTACTGTATGGTCTTATTGAGTTTTTATGATGAAGATATAAATATATATGAAGAGAACACTAGTCTCAAACTCCAGGTTGGTAGGAATTCATTGATGATATATCTCTCACTACATATAATTATTATTATTATTATTATCATTACTCAAACATTTGATAAAAGGGCTTTTCAGTATACTTTTTCTTGTCTTATAAGCTCACCTACATTGCTATTTTCTATAAAAAATGTTGGCACTGGCATTGCTTTTTTGGTCTGTAAACCTCCACCAAGTACACATACCTTGATAACTAAACCTTTACTATGTTCAGTGCCTTTAAATAAATATATATAAATAAATTATATAATTTTATATTACTTCATTTTCTGATTTCTTCACTATTGTAGCTTTTCTTTGAATAAGGTCTGTTGGCATAAAGGAGACCCTTTTATTTGAAGTAGACCCTGGAGTTTGAGACAAAAAGGTCTAAATTAACTGATGTTAAAGAACAGCAAGCTTAACTTAGTTTTTCCTTCCTGTGACTGTGTTGTTTTGTTTGCCTCCGGTGTCCAGAGCAGCAGTGCATGGCCTGCTGTTTTCAGACTGTAAAAAATTGCATTTATTTTAAAAAATAAAAATAATTTTTATTTAAGGATGTTTGAGTAAGAATATTATATTACGACATGTAAGCACACGGTTATGCTGCTACAAACAGAACTACTCAGAACATGGCCGGTGTGATTCATTTCAATTGCTGATTTGCAGCCAATGAGAAACTCCTCTTATGCCAGGCATGGCCACTAAAGGTAGATTTGTTTCTAACTGCTCCGTCTTCTGTCGGTTTCTATAGAACCATTATGAAGCTAATTGAAGATCGGCAGCAAGGAGAATGAATGGAAATGAGACAAATAGGTTTACATGGGTGGAACCCAAAAATAGTTGTTTCCCCCTTTCTTGCTTGAAAGGCTATAGCCCCTGGAGATGATGACATTACTTATTGAGTCAGTGATCACCATTTAAAGAGAAGATTCTACAGAAACCATCCAGAATACCCACTGATTCTAGTGTTACTGGGAAATTGAGTAATTCTTGCCTGTGTACACCAGAGGGCAGTACGTAACCGCTGAGAGCTCAGTAGGTATTCAGGTGCCTGAGAGATGAAGTCTGCAGCTAGTCTATTGTCCACGCCACTATGATACGCCTGTGATATGGGATTCATAGCCATATTGTGCAAAAAAGAATCATCCAAATTGTTGTGTAGCAAAGTTATTGTGACTCATGGTCCAGCCATGTTTGTGGCATTAACGTAACATCTGAGCATGTAGTATAATGGTATTATTAGTTGCCTTCTTGGGTTAGTTGCGTTCACTATTAATATATGTGAATGGAGCTATCTACTTGTCCACAGGAATCCAACTTCCAGTCCTGAGATCAGAGCTGGTGTGTGGTGTTAGTGTTTTAGCTCAACTCATCTACTGGGACATCTAAGATCTGTCGGAATGACAGAATCTAGGGCCTAAACAAGACCTTATTCTGCATTTACCATAAAATGCTATTCAAAGCAAACTTATCGCCCTCTCCTGTCTTGAAATTCCCTTCTATGTCTTCTCCAGAGAGAATATTCCCACTGTGTGTAACCTTAAAAAGAAAACTGTGAAGTGACTGCTGTCACTCCACTTAGGCTTAGTTTACACAACCAGTATTTTTTGCATCTTTTACTAATTTGAAAACATCAGAATTAGGCTGCCTGTGTAAACAGTAGTTGTCATGGAATTCCTGGGACTTCACAGGACAGCAGTGATGTCTGCCATAATGAGAACAGGAGTGTGATACTCTAGGCTGAAATAAGGAAATGGTCAGAAATGTTCAATATGCCGAGCAACAATATAAATACGACATGTAATATGTTTGTCCCATGTTTAAAAAGTAGAAATAAAATATTACAGAAATGTTCAATATGCATTAAAAGCTTATTTCTCTGAAATGTTCAATGAGTTTTGAGGAAGCTTGCAATTGGCAAGGTGACCTTATTTGCAAACATGGAAAACATGTTGGAAAACTAACAGTGAGTTAGTCGCTGGAATCTGTCTGACCCAAGGGGATAGTGGGATATTGGGGAGGCATTCTACTGACTAAGATTGCATTGAGAATTAGGCCTTAATCACATGTAAAAACATCAGTATTAACACTAATCCACTGGGAATGGTAGCCAAGATGGGAATCTAAATGTCTGAAAATGAATGATGCAACCTGTTTGGAAGAAGGTAGCTGTAGTAGAATAGTTGTCAATTTTGCCCTGTTCATTTCTATGGTCATAATAGCCATATTGAGTTCAAAGAGAAATCTTAGTTAGCATTTTGACAAACAACATCTGTTCAACACGATCAATTCTACATACACTACACAAAATCAGGAGCTTGCCCAGATGTTCTTGGGAGTCCATACATGCACGTGGGGACTAGACACCCTCTTGAGCCACATGAGTTGCCTTGGTAAAATTCACACAAGTTGGGACAGCCTATCAATTGTTTACTTAGATTTTTGGTTTGACTTTGAATCCAGCCTTCAGTCGGTTGGTGATTTTTGTTTCCCCTGACTGTACTTATGTCATGTAATTCTCAATGAATTACACAATGTGCAGTAAAGATTTGGATCTTTAATATATTTAGTTCATCGAGAGCCAATGTGTGAGTTGAGTGTTCCCTATATTTTTTGGAGCAGTGCATATTATTATATTTTCCTTGACAGATAACTGTCAAAAGTCAACTTTTCAGATCATCCATTTCCAGGTATCTACGGATTGCGCAACCTCATTAGATTCCCATATACATACTGCATCTACAACCCTACCATGAAGACATTATAATGAGGTTACGCAATCAGAATTGTCTTCTGTTGAACCTTGGCCTCTGGTCCCTGGCAGCTGTCTCCACATGAGCCCCCTGCAGTATGGATATGAGAATGTCTGTGAAACTCTGAATACAATAAAAAAATCTATTGGACTTGGAAAAGAGAATTAAATCCTCCTCCTTATAATACCCACCGGTTGTCTGGCTATTGATCAGCTAAAATAGTTGGCCAGCTGACAGTTTTGTGACAGCAAGACAATAAAAGGGCCTGGTCTATGTGGGTAAATGCCTGCTGGAGACATGGGTAGACGACATATTGAAGATGAACCGTCTCTAAGGATGACACGACTGCAGAGGAAAAGCCATGTTACCAGCTGCCCTATAGCCTCGAAGGATCTCATTCATCTCAGACCATTCAATTGTTATAATGGATTGCTTCTTGTTTGATAGTGTGCGTTGTGCAGATGAGGTTGTCAAGTCTTCTGACCAAAGGGTAAAATAATGTGTTAAGTACATACAAACAGTATTCTTTTCAACAATCTGCAGAACATTTTTACTCTAAATTCAAGATATTTAAGTTGTGATAAAGCTACTAGGGCTGGTAAAGCCTCGTCTGAGGCTTTCACCCTTCGAAACAAGATACGCTTGTGAGGGAGAAACACAGAGCCTAACAGAAGCATATCTTTCCACTGTCCTTGAGAAGCTGCACGCTGCCCTCACAGAGAAATTAAAGATGGCTATTGCTGTGCTTAACTAAAATAGAGGCCTTCATTACTACATCTAACTCCCCTAGCCATCAAATCACTGACCTTGAATAGATGGCTGAATAAACTTCAGCATGAGTATTTGAATAAAATGTATGATAATCTGTGCAGAGTGCATAATGTAATTTCAAAGTGGTTTATCTCCGATGTGGTTGACGATATCTTCAAATTAAAACTGACAGACTGTGCTCAAACCTTATTATATCTAACCCAAAGCAACCTAATACAGAACATAAAAACTTGTCACTTTTGTAGATATAAAAATATCACTGTGTACAATTTTCAACAAATTAGTGAAATCTGTACAAAGATTTTTTTATCTTATTACAAAATTATTCTATTTAGTAATCACTGTAGCTTGTCTTGATTTCACAAATGGAGCATACAGACATTAAATTATGAAAACATTGTTTGCGCTAATAGAACAAACATAGGCTTTCACTAAGTTGATGGATGTTTTAATGGTTTTCAGGGTGTAATACCCCTTAAAGTGAAAGTGAATCTAGCTTATTGTGAAGAAATCAAGTATACTTAAAATTTACATTTGAAGCTTGTCTGGATTTGTCTACAATTGTGTGTATGTCCTCCTCATCAAATTCTGTAGGAGACAATTTCTTTATTCCAGGCTCATTGTATTATACACAGTGACACAAAGCAATAGAATCAGTCGTTTTCGATATTCAGATTGGTTGAATGAGTGATTTTCATATTGCAGGCACCTGCAACTTATCACAGATCAGTTCAATTCACAAGTGAAGAAGAATCACCTGCTTGAAATTGAATATTTTTAAATACTTCTACAAAGTGCCAAAAACATTGTGGAATTAGATAAAACTTAATAAAAATTCTTATTGGCTTTGTCACCTGCAAGCCTAATAAAAACATGTACTGTAGATATACAAATAATTGTAGTAGTTTTTTGATAGTGACAATATTTTTGACCACAAGAAAGGGCAGGCAATATGTTTTGGTAATTAATATCTGTTTTGTGGGGGGAGTACCTTCTCCTCTGTGTGTGTGTGTGTTCATATATTTATATATATATAATATATGAAACATTGTAACTTGGAGATGTATTGCAACTTTGTCAAACTTTGTGTGTTTTCTAACCCAGTTGTACCCTCTCCTTGAAGTATTTACATACTGATGGAGTTTGAAAAGGTTGAAGGTCACCTTTTCTAGCACATGCATGCTTAGAAAGGTTTTCAGGGTTCTCTAAACCAAGTGAACTCTGTGAGGGTATAGAATAGAACACATTTTTCTTTGGCATTACCACACTTTGAACTCACAAACATACTAACAGTTCATCAGACAACACAATCGTAACATTCAGTAAAACATTAACAACATAAATGTATTCATTGACAGCCCCACTGCCCTAAACTACATTGATAAATAAATAAATAAATAGCAGCACAGAATGTTCAAAACTAAGATTAGTTTAGTAGTCCCACTGCACAAGAGATAAATAAATGTTTAAATATGTTCTTCTTGGCCATGGGCATTCTGAAGAGCCGTCCAGAGGGAGGATTTTCAAAATCGGGGTATAGTGGGTGGGTGGGGTTGCTAATGAAGCCTGACTAGGCTGAAAGATTCACAAGAACAATATTTATTTCCTATGTTAACTTCAAGCCAAAGGTGGAGAGCTTTTGTTGCTTCCATATTAGACCCTTTTTAATCAGATATAATATATCACTGTATATATCAGTATAAACACAACATATATACAGTTTATAAATCGGAAATTAAATGTTTTAACTATTGAAAATGTATCAGATATGTGTGGGTTTTCTATCCTTGTTTACTCCTTTAAATAGATATAACCTCTGGAATCATGTGATGGTATGTCCAGTAATCATACTGAACCTTTTACAATCAACAATTACCTCAGCTATAATCCTCTGGATGAAGAGCCACAGTGGCTGAAGAAATGTAGTATACAGGCATGCTGTTACTTTCACTTATTATACATTCATAGGCTGTACCTTTTTAACCATATACCAGTTTACTTCTCATAAGTATGGAATCATTATTTTATGATGTGTTAAGATTTAATATAATTAATGATAGCATTGTGTAATTCATGTAATTCTAACCCTCTTGAAGCCATAGTTGTCTAACACAAAGTAACTAATTGCTTTCGTAAAAACAATTGTCCAGTTGCTGCAACGAGTATCCCTCCTGGGTAAGGTAAAGCTTTGATATGTCATATATATTGATGGTGTATAAGCTTTATTAGTTAATTTTGGTTTACAATCTATGAACAATTTATAATGTTTTTTGTGCCTGCTGTTTTAGTTCACAGCAAAACCGCATCTGTTTTTTGATTGGGATTACCATGAGGGAAAATGGATAGAGCAAGTGCTTCAGCGCACTACACTGGGAATGGGATCCAACCACATCAGATAGCAGTCTCTGCTGATTGACCCGCGTTGAAGCCTGACTGGTTGAAGCCTGTCCTGAGGAGATCATTCAGAGAAATAACTGGAGAGATGGTAATAATCAGCACGCTAAAGTGTTTCAGAATGGAAAGGCAGAAAGCATACAGATCTGTAGTTTTTGATGTCATAGCAATTTTTCCATGAGTCCAGAAGTTAGACTAGTTGAGGCCAGTGGTCAGGGATGAGTTGATAAGGTAAGTGAGGAACAGGAGGGGACAGGTTATCATTCACCGCTCAAAAAATGAAGTGAACACGCAGTATAATCACAGTATAAAACTATGACAATTAAACATCAGGGTTAACAATCTGTCCAGTTAGGAAGCATGAGTGATTGTTAATCAATGTTACCTGTTTTTGTGCAAATGAAAGTGACAACAGGTGCACTGAGGAGGCAACAACAAAACAACCCAGAAAAAGGGAATGGTTTTGCAAGTGGTGGCCACAGACAATTGCTCTCACCTTATCTTTCCTGACTGATTCTTCTCTAGTTTTGCTAGCATAGAGGAGATACCAGGAGACAGGCCATTACATGAGGAGAGCTGGACAGGGCTGTAGAAAGGCATCAACCCAGCAGCAGGACTAGTATCTGCTCCTTTGGGTGAGGAGGAACAGTAAGAACACTGCCACAGTCCTACAAAATGACCTTCAGCAGGCTACTGGTGTGCATGTTTCTGACCAAACTGTCAGAAATAAATTCCATGTGGGTGGCATGAGGGTCCGACATTCTCTTGCCCACAGCCCAGCACCATGCAGCACTACTGGCATTCGCCAGAGAACACCAGAATAGTCAGGTCTGCCACTGGCGCCTGGTTCTTTTCACAGAAGAGAGCAGATAAACACTGAGCACATGTGACAGACATGAAAGAGTCTGGAGATGCTGTGGTGAACATTATGCAGCCTGTGACATCATCCAGCATGACCAGTTTGTCAGTATGTCAGTGATGGTCTGGGGAGGCAAATCCTTGGAGGGTCACACAGACCTCCACGTGCTAGCCAATAGTACCCTGACTGCTGTTAGATACCGGGATAAAATCCTCAGACCCAGTGACAGAACTTACGCTGGTGCAGTGGGCCCTGAGATCCTCCTGGTGCAGGACCATGCCTGCCTCAAGGGGCCAGTATGAGTAGGCAGTTTCTGGATGATTAAGGCATTGATACCATTGACTGGACCTGGTGTTCCTCAGACCTGAATCCAATTGAGAAGCTCAGGGATGTTATGTATCAGTGCATCTGGCGCCGTCAAGTAGCGCCACAGACTGTCCTGGAAACCACTGATACCTTGATCCAGGTCTGGAAAGAGATCCTCCAGGACACCATTTGCCACCTCATCAGAAGCATGCCCAGATGTTGTCAGGAGTGCATATAGGCACGTGGGGGGCCATATATACTATTTAGTCACATCACAAGTTGACGTGATGCAATTCGTGCAAGATGGAACAGTCTGTGATTTCAATTGTTTGTTCAATATGGGGAGGGCAGGGAAAATAAAGTAATTCACAAACAAGTTTGGTGTGAGGGACCAGTACACCCAGGCTGAGTGAATGAGATGCAGATGTCATCAACCTTCTTTTCAAGGTGCTTGACAAAGTCATCCACAGATGGGGAAGATTGAGGATTAAGGAGAGAGGACAATATAGCAATGAGTTTCCTGGGATTAGAGAAAGCTAGCCATTTGGATTGATAGAAAGTGGGGTTAGCCGTGTATCGCTAAAAAACAATAAGCGAGGAGGGACGGAAAGTATTATAGGTCATCTGAAAGTTTAGTTTTCAGTCATCTTCCCTGTTCTGTAAGCTTGCAGTGAGTTCCAAGCATGGAGCAGGAGAGGAGGGCTAATCGAACATGGGGAAAAGGGGATAGAGCCAGTCGTAGGATGTTGATAGAGAAGAGAGTAAGGTGGAAGGCAGGATAAGGAGGCAGGAGGGAGAAGCAGTGAGCGTAAAATCAGAGAACGAAAGGAAACATATTTGTGATTAGAGACCTGCATGGGGGTTGCAGTGAGTTCAATCGACGCACAACAATGTGTGAAGCACATCGCCTGCCTTGTGAGGAGGAGACTGGACAACTGTGATGTCAAAAGAGGAAAGGGGTAAAAAGAAAGAGGTATAAAGGAATGTATCAAATTCAGGTGGTGGGCGGTCATTGTCAGAATATGAACTTGATCAAGGTATCAAGCTTACAAAGAAAGTCTACAAAGCCACAAGATGGAGAACAAATGACAGCAATGCTAAGTTTGAATGAACAAGTGGCAGCAACAGCACAGAACTCAATAGATAGGCAACACCTAATTCTAACCTTAACAATAACTTTGACCCTTACCCTAAATCTTATTCCAAACCTAACCCTAAACTTATCAACACAATATAAAGTGTAACCAAAACACAGGTTAATGAGAGGGAAGAGAAAACATTACATTGGAGAAATGAGCAAACCTGTGCCAGAGTAACCAAGGTCAGATACTCCCAGCCTACAGAAAAGAGCATGTAGATCAAGAGAAAACAGCTGGAGCAGCAGTATTTTATTGGATAACCCATGTCTAAATCAGGACCAAAAAGTCCTGATTAAAGCCTGAAAACCTGAAGAGCAGCTGAACTCGAGATTAACTCTGACAGATACCAGGAACTGCATGAGTTGTATGGGCAAGGGACATCATTTTCAAAGCATTGCAGCTGTAGGGTGGGGATAATCTTGAAAGGAGAAGAAAGCTGTGGATGTTTATTTACAAATGTGGGACCTAGGACCTGGAAAACAAAACTTGATTACAGCATGAAGTGTCAGTCTGATGTACAAAAGCTGCTCCACTGGCTCTTGATTTAGCTTGAGGGAACTACATAAGAAGCAAATTATAATCTCCATAGCAAACCTGCCTCTCCGAGTTCTCATGTCACCCCCCATCTCCCCACACTTCACTGGCTTCCGGTTGAAGCATGCATGCACTTGTCATGGTGCTTCTCGATGGAGCTACAGTGGTATCTGCTTCTTCTTACTGTAGATGTAGGTAATGCTAAAATGTTACATTCCTACCAAAGCTCTTTGGTCTGCCACCTCTGGTCTTTTAGCCACATCAACCCATACAGAACATCAGCTCCTACTCAGCCAACTCTTTTGTAAAATCATACATTGAATGAACTGTATATTTATTTAATGATGATACTCTGGGTAAGAGTGTCTACTGAATGACTGAAATATACCAATGTGAAATGCCTGGCGAACCTCATCAAGGGATAAGCAGACTACTATTGCTACCACAGTTCTTAAACATTCAGGTCATAAACCAGGTCATTAAAAAATCCAGTCTTAAACAGTTACAAACACATCTTCCAGATAGGTTGGAAATGCTAAAAAACTTGTTGAACAAAGTTGATATTAATTAAAATAATAAAACTTTCACATATTAAGCCAAGTAACGGAATAAAAACCAAGCTCATCGTAAAACCTACAACGGAATTTCTTTTAAGCTGTGGCCTCGTTAGTCCTGGGAGTCCGGATCTTTTATGAATCGACTAAAAAATATATTATATAAAAATAGCCCCTGATCTATTCATCTATAATTCCGATCGCACATTATGACAATGTAAACATGTAAACCGCAAGCGTGCACATCGACATTTTCCGCATGTACATTCAAAACCCTGTCCCGGACGGGGAAAGGGGTTGGGCTAAGCCCGGAATGTATAGTGATCGTTTTTAGTCCTGGACTAGGCTTAAACTGTGTCGGTGAAACCGGCCCAAAGAGTGGCAGGTAGCTGTAGTAACTGCAAGATGGCTCTTTTCCACAACAGAAAACGTCACATTTTAGTTTAACTATTTATTAGAAAAATGCACAACAATAATTGAATGCAGAACTTGGCGTTAGGTTCTTCTCCTCTGGGGTAACTCCATGCCATCACGCGATTGTGTATACAATAATATTAATAACGATATCAACACCGTAACATCATTCATAGCAATCCCCATAGCCAATGAGCAAAGTGCTAAGTACCACGCCCATATCCAAACAGGTGGAGGCAGGGGTGGTGGGTGGTTTTGCACCCTCATGATAGTTAGACTAATATAAGAAAGATATATCCTTAATAAATTGAAATCTTTCAGACAGTATACAATATTTATCTTAAGATAGTTAAGATAACATCAGATAATAAAAGATGGTTTTAAACAGTTCTCATATACAGTTACTATGGTAAGTACTCCAACAAACTTGTTGAGTAAACAGCAAGCCAAATTTATGGAGTGTTTGGTCAGTCGGAGGACTGAGAGGTGTGTGTGTGCGTGTGTGTGTGTGTTTGAGTGTGAGCAAGCCAGAGTAAGCATCTGGCCATGTGGGGAAATGAGTGGTGGCCCATGCTAGGAGCAGAGCAGAGTCTGGCCATGCTTTTCCGCTTCCCTCTCAACCCCCTGTTTACCCTCTACTGAGACTGGGATGCTTTATACTCCCTCCCTTTTCTTGCTCCATTTCCTTTTCTCCTGAAGCCCAGCTCCAATGCAATGATGTCATGGGCTGTAAGGATGTTTATGGTTTCCTTAAGGGCGCTGCAAGCACAGTGTAGTTGGAGCCAGGTTGGAGCGCTGTGTGTGGGTATCAGCCTTTGTGACCTTGGATTTCGTGTCTATTTTATTATGTTCAATGCTGCCCAATATCCTAATCTTTCCCCAAAGACACATAAGTGGGTGCATTCTCATACTAACCTGCAGGAAATACCTCATACCCCACTCTAACTCCCTGGACTCTCTCTGACATGTACACAATTGTTCCAAATGGGACTCCCGAAGAGAAAAAAATAATTGAATTAGTAAGTCCGTTTACCAGAGAAGCATTATGTGTACCATAGAGACATACGATTATCTATCCTTGCCTCTTCGCCCTGTCCAAGATGTCAGGGCTAGGGCAGCACACTGTTATCATACATGAACCACACATACCAAGCAATAGTCAGTATGAAATCTGCTATTGTGATAGGAGTGATCCCTGTTTTCAGGTAATATGTCACTGACCGATGATCTTTCATGTTCCCTGTCTGATATTCCATGTTCAATTTTTTTAGGCCATGAACTACACACACAATACCACAGAACAAAAAAGTAAAACAAGCTTTCAGAATATTGTGCAAATTTATTAGGCACGTAAATATCCAGATTCCTTTTTAGTACTTTGCAGAAAACAATTTTGCTACAGTAAGATAATAGTTTCAAGTCTTACTGGGAATGCCTCCACCAGCTTTGCACACCAGGATATGGGCAGTTTCTTCCATTCTTCCTTGTAGATCCTCTCAAGTGCTGTCATTTTGGATTGAGAGTGTTGGTGAACTGTACTCTTCAGTACTCCCCAGAGACATGGGGTTCAAGTTTAGGCTTTGACTGAGCCTATCAAGTCATTCAGAGATTTGTCCCCAAGATCCTCCAGTGTTGTCTTGGCTGTGTGGTTTGACTTGTTGTGCTAAAAGAAAAATATTCACCCGTCTGAGGTCCTGTGTGCAGAACAAGGGCTTCTCAACTTTTTGTTTGGATCAGCCTTCCCTCAATTCTGACCTGTATCCCAGTCTCTGGCACGGAGAAACATTCCCATAGCATGATGCTCCCACCACTATTCTTCACTGTAGAGAAGGTATTAGCCAGGAGATAAGAGGTACCTTGTTTTTGCCAGATATAGTGCTTGGCATTCAGGCTTAATTGTTTGAATTTGAACTGAAGCTCTGTGAACTGGAGCTTTGAAGATGCTATAGTAATTTATTTTATAACTTTCCCTATATCTATCCCTGGACAATTCTAACTTGAGGTCTACAGAGATTACTTGGACTTCATTTTCACTTCATGCACTGTGAATTGTGAAAACTTGTATATACAGTATGCCTTTTAAAAACTTGCCAATGAATAATATTGCCATCATTGGACTCATTCAAGTTCAAGACATCTCAAGCAAAATGTTGGTGTACCATGGCAAAGGGTTTGAATACTTACTATATACATGAGATATTTATGATTTTATTTTTAAGTGTCACAAATATCTCAAACAATATCAAGGGATATTGTCTGTAGATTGGTGGAAAATAAATATATGTAAACAATTGTAAATTCGGTCTATGACACAAAAACTTTTGAAGAAAATTAAGTTGTCTGAAGACTTTTCAAAGGTACTGTATATACACGTTTACATTTACAACCCTGTTTCCAAAAAATGTTGTGATGCTGAATTGTCTGAAGAAAAACAATGCAAATCATTTAAACCCTATATTCAATAGAAATAGTTCAAAGACACATTCAATGTTGAAACTGAAATTTTTTATTGTTTCTTGAGAAATCTATGACCACAGAATTTGATGCCAACAACATGTTTAAAGAAAGCTGGTATAAGGGCAACAAAAATCATGTAATGCTAAAAAGAAACTCTGGTGGAACATCTTACAACTAAATAGGTTAATTGACAACAGGTCAGTAACATGATTGGGTGTAAAAAGGACAACCCAGAGAGGATGAATCTTTCAGAAGTAAAAATGGGGAAGGGTTCACAACTCTGTGAAAGACTGTACAGACAAATAGTGCAACAATTAAGAAAATGTTTTTCAATGTAAAATTGCACGAGTTTGGGAATATCGTCATCATACGGTACATAAAAAGTATCAGATGGCTGTGCTCTACGGGCCCTCAGGCATCAATTATAACAGCATGGCACCGTAGTAAAAGAGTATGAGTACTAAACTGTCTAGTCCAGACCTTTCACCCTTTGAAAAATGTTTTCACATTCTGAAATGAAAAATACGACAAAGGAGACCCCAAACTGTAGAGCAGCTGAAATATATATCATATATCAAACAAGAAAGGGAAAATGTTTTACTTTCAAAACTACAACAATT
The DNA here is from genome assembly GCA_016801105.1 of Esox niger. NCBI lineage: Eukaryota > Metazoa > Chordata > Actinopteri > Esociformes > Esocidae > Esox > Esox niger. The sequence goes on from JACXGJ010001779.1 coordinate 34,831, forward strand.
GGTCCCCTCAGTTCCCAAACACGTACAGGGTATTGTTAAAAGAAGTGATGAAACACAAAGTTAAATATGTCCCTGTCCCAATTTTTATGAAACGTGTTGCTGCCATGAAATTCAAAGTGGGCATGTATTTTTCTAAAATCAGTAAAATTTTTCAGTTTCAATATTTTAAATTTTTTCTTTTTACTATTTTCTGTGAAATAAAAAAATTAAGAGACCACTGCAAAATAATCAATTTCTCTGTTTTTACTATTAATAGGTATGTGTCTGAGTAAAATAATAATGTTGGTTTCATTCTATAAACTTCTGACAACATTACACCCAAATAAAAATATTGTCAATTAGAGTATTTATTGGTAGAAAATAATGACTAGTCAAAATAACAAAAAAATATGCATTGTTTTCAGACCTCAAATAAGACCACTCTGGACACAAAAATTCAACTAGCTCAGCTTTGTTTGATGGCCCTCTACAAGTCTGTAGTTTTGTTGTCCCCAATGTCTGTTGCTTGACCTTGTTCTTATGAACCGCCATCTTTGACCATTTCAGCTGCCTGACGGTTACTCTGCCAGTAAAGCTAGAATTGAACCCTTCTTTTCCTCACTCAAAGCTTTTCTCTTCTACTCTATTGTCATGCTTAATAGTATTTTTTTACTCCAAACAGTACTTGCACTGTTGTTGCCATCCAGCTGGTAATATTGCAAGAGGAAACAGTCGTGATGACCACAGCAGTGATTTTAATACTTTTCCTCATTAAATTTGATTTGGTTCAGGTAATCACCTAATCAGAAACTCAATAAGTAGAATTAGGTGTGCCTGTGTTGGAATTTAATAGACACTGGAATGGAATGGCTGCCTTACATGTAGAGATGCTTATAAAAAAATAGGGATGGTCTCTTAATTTTTTCCAGAGCTGTATATGGATACATTATTTGCACATCATTTCATTCAGTTTTTCTTAGCATTTTACACAGTGTCACAGCTTTTTGGAAACAGGGTTGTACTACCAATGTAATGAAGTCACAGTAAACAATATTGCATGAAAATAAATTGATTATGAAAATAAACTGTGGCTTAGAAGAGTTACATAGTTAAGATGAAATTCCTTCAAACAAAGCTTTCCAAATGTTTCCCCAGATGCTTGTATGTTTTAAGAGTTTTGAAGTACAGTTTATTTTAATTGTTTCTATAGTATGCCAAGCAAGTATATTATTCATTTTAAATGTAAGATCCAGTTATTTTTTGTGGTTTATGATTTCATGCCATCCTTGTAAAGAATGACAGCTCTTACAAAATCTGTTCAGAGAAAGTCTTCATGTTGCTCTTGATCTGCATTATTTCAATAGTTTATACAACAATATAAAACAAATCTTGGACTATCAGTTATTTTGCTGGGGGTTTCCTCGACATATCGTCCATTGACTTACATTCATGTAGCAACTAAACATTAACTAACTAACCAAGATTTTGAATGACGGTGGAATTAGGCCAGTGTTGACGTTATGATCAAGACTACAAAATCTCTTGCTGAAAATCAGGAAATCACTGGTTGATTCCCCTACTAAAACAATCCTATATTTCTTATTTACTATGGATATTCTGTCGAATACTCTTGTCGAAATCTTATAGAATTGGTTCCTGTAATTAGCCTATGAACATAAATAAAAATAATAAGAAGAAGGATCCTATGAAAATGTTAAAAAATATACCATAAAAGATGAATCCCGGAGGATGGTTCCAAATCATGATAGAAAAACCTAATCAAACGTTTGACTCGGGTCAGTAAAACCCGCCTACAGCAGGTAAAAGCAGGAAGTAAAGCCTACTTAGAGCCTCTAAAAGCATGTACTGTAAAAGCAGGAATTTAACACTAATCATCCAACTGCTGTGTTTTGCTGAACGTCAAGCACACCCCTTCATTCTTAAAATATTTTTATTGAAAGAGGGAGAACCTGTGTCCTGAAAGAAAAAAGTTGGAGAGCCTACTGGTACACCGTTTATGTAAGTTATCCATGTCGTTAGTCTACATAAAAAAACTTACAGAACAGGAATTTGAGGTCTCTAAGGAATCTACTGTAGGTGACTCACTCAGCCGAACTCAGTCAGTACTCATACCTGTTTTTAATTAGTTGTAATACACCTTCGACACTCCTTTGGCCAAAAATATCAAGTTCTGAGATATAGATTATAGACAATGTGTGCAGTTGCAAAAATATGTTTCAGGGAAATAATTGTAGTCAATGAAATGATAAAAAGATAATTGAAAGTCTATAGATGCGTCATGATAGGTCGATGCCACTGACAGTGTTTCAGGTTAGATGTCAAGCAACGTAATGATATAGGTAAGCCATTGTAACATTCGACAGTGAACAACTACTCTCCTTATGGAAAACATTTGTTTACTATTTATTTCTGAGGAGTTTCCAGTTCCCATTTACGTAGCGCATACTCCACGTGATCCGTGGTTTAGGAGACTTGCTGAGATCCTGCTATATGCTACTGCTTTTTCGTTGAGACAGCAGTTGCGGCGCGCGAGTAGCCTAGCTCTGCGAGAGACTGAGGCACTGTCTGTGAAATACGACTGTTGGCATAATTAGGATACTTCCAAGTCTAAAACGAAATGCTATCGCTTATTTTCATTAGATAACAGTAGCGACTGGGCAAGTTAAAGTTCATGGAGTCCTGGTAAAATTTTTTTTGGAAGATTTGACACTTCAGCCACACGTGAAACAGTAGCCACAAGAGAATTGGTGAGTTACTGTTCTATTTACTTTTCGAATAACTTGTTTTTTTCCTGGGATACGGATTTGACATACACATTTCAAGTTCAATTTGGGTAATAATGAGTCCTGTGGGCCTAAGTGTTTGTTTTACGTTTACTTAACTATTGAGTTTTGAGCGCGGAGTCCTGTGTGTGCGTCGACATTATCAAAGGCTGCTTTATTCGCTGTGTCCTTAGTGTCTGGTACAAAATTCAGCCAACCGCCATGGAACTTGCTACTGTTCAAGGCTACCCATTTGTTTACAAACTATTGCAACATTTAAAACGTTAATTCAATAGCTTAAGGATTTGAAAACGTTAATGTAAAATGCATACGCATGCATATTCATCAAATGTCACTGTTTGAACGTCTCTTTGGCGTAGTTGAAGTCTTACAACTGTACAGAACGACAGTACTACAATGTACCTATTTCAGAAGATTGGAACATTAAACATTTGAAACATTTCCGAATGAGTGTTCATTATCACTATGTGCGGACTTCATTATCAGTGTTTGTAGAAATCTGTAGTCCATGAATATTGGGTGGCCTTGTCTGCGAATCTAACTTGTTTTGTCCTATCATAATCAAATTTTAATGAGCTTGTTTATCCACTTATCTGTTCCTCATTATTATTTATAATAAATTAATGGTAATGACAATACATGGGATAATCTTGAAAAGGTATAAAGCTAACTTTCAGATATGTTACATTCTATTTAATTGGTTTCTTGTATCTAAATTGTTTTTAACACCCGCAGTATTCTTTAAAATCCATATAACATTTCTGATAATAAATAATATATTTCTAAGCTTGCACGTTAACCACATGGCGTGTGCTGATTCTAGCTTATTTATCATATTCAGTGGCGTCAGTGCCTCAGCTGCTGAAATGTTGGGACGAGGTGGGGGGGAGAGACTATGTATGAAGTGTTATTTCTAAAGGATGATTACATTTATACATGTGTCCTCAAATAAGCTGGGAACTAACTATACTTCAACCCCATAACTGTTAGACTCAAAATGCTTAAAGTTACTCTTTCGAGAATAGAGACAATTTATGTCTTCCCACAAAGGGTCATTCAGATACAACCTGCTAGTTTTGTACAGTGTAAAAACTAATTTATTCTGGATATTCAGAATGTATTTTTTTTAAACCCAACATTCAGACAAGCCGAGATCCCTAAATGTTTCTATGTACTTGAGATTTACGTGTTTTATTATCAATGTGTTTTGAAAGTTGGCAATAACGTAAATCAATTATAAATTGAGTCTGTACCATAGCTCTTCAACCCTTTCCTGGGCACACCGAGCCATTCCATCTATTGGATGCATCCCAGAGCTAGCACATCTGAATCAACTTATTAACTAATTAACAAGCCCTTATCTGTTGAATCAGGTGAGCTAGTTCTGGGCCAAAACTAAACTTGGCCCAGAACTCCTGGGGGGGGTCCCCAGGAGTGGGTTGAAGGCCTATGGTCTGTATGTCATCAAAATGTAAAGAAAGTGAGTGGATCTGAATACTTGGTCCATGTTCTGAAGGCATTGTATGCTAGCTGTGCTTCCAGTTAATACAAAGGAAGTTGCATTTGACCTTTACACCTAAACCTCAAAGTTATGCTACAATAGCCCAATACAGGGCCTTTGGAAAGTAGTTGTACCCCTTCATCTTCATTTTGATGCTTAATTGACTGAATTTATTATTGATGTCTTCTTTTTCGCCCTGAATCTACACAATACCACAAAATGAGAAAGCGAATTGGATTGGGAGTATTGGTGAACTGTAATCTTCAGGTCAAAGTTTAAACTGGTCTACTGAAGGAACTTCAGACATGGCCCTTCCTGTGTTGTGTTGGATGTGTGCATTATGTTTTTGTGCTGAAAGATGAATATTCTACCCAGTCTGTGGTTCTGTGTGCTCTGGATCAGGTTTTTTCCTTGTACCTTTCTCCTGATCATTGTACAAGTGCCTGCCGCTGAGAGAACCATCCCCATAACGTTCCCCCCAGCAGAGTGATGTGCGGTGAGGTCTAAGTTAGGGATGGCGATGAGAAATAAACTAAAATCTGATCACTAGTCAGGTTGAACTCCCTAGCAAATCTATTTCTATTACGTGTCATTAGATTGAAAGCTTGCACGTTTTAATGGGAACCTTACGGTTGTTGTCCTATACACGTATCTATTGAGACTACCCTGGACATTTCCTTATGAAAATACATTTTCTGCTTCATTGATCTTTGCGTGTTTCCGTAACACACATCATCGGCTTCAACTGCATGCCACCCATGTTAGAAATTAACCACTTGATGAGTTATGAGGAACTTTTTAACTGTCGCATTTACGTGTAAGTTGTGGGACAAACCAATATGCTCTTTACTTAATTATTTACATGGACTATTCATTCTAGAACCGAAATCTCAGTGGCTCCCTCATCTGGCTAAGAGAATCTAGATGATGTTTGAATTTGTTGAGAAATGTTTCTGGAAAATCCCTAAGATTATGACAAAGTGGTAGCATTTGAAAATCAACGATCATGGGACAAGTGAAAACACTGCTGTTGGAAATTCAACATTGGTAGATAATTTTTATGAAGCTGAATTTATAGAGTGACTGGAAACATTTTCCTGTGTTTTTATAAATTATTAGCTCATTCAGTCATAACTCAAATCATACTGAACGTGGAAGTTGTTCCTTTGTTGAATAGTGTAGATTCATTGAGCCATTCACGTGGGAAATGATTTGTGACCACACCTACAAAAATAAAGACTTGAGTCTCATTGATCATAAGTTTGTATTTGAGTTTGCGGTTTATAAAAATCCATGATGTCCTGTTTGTATGCAAGTATTGTGTTGAAAGGAGCAATGGACGTTAATTTGCTTTTCCTCAATAAAAGAACGAAATTATATTTACAGTGCTTATGTCCAGCTGTTATTCTGTAGGTGTAACAATGCGACTACTTGACTGCTTATTTGAGAAAGGGGGTAGGCAGTTCAGTTTGTTTCTGTGCCTTTACTTAAAAATAATAATTAAGTCTGTAAATGTGGGAACTATGGGGGATAAAACAGTATTCAACTTACCAAATGGTTTTGTTCTACTTGATGATGAATTGGACCTACCTGCATTCCCAGGTGTGAATCAGTACGTCTTTAGAGGGAAAGAGTGCACTGGAATTGACTTTGAGATCCAGAGTTGAATATATATGGGCGATAGAACATACTGTAAAAACAGAATGCTAAAAAAACTCTTCATTTGATGGAATTGCACTGTATGTAGACTTCCCCAATAATATGGCATTAGTCTACAACACGTTAGCTTGCTTAATAGGGTAATTAGCCTTCAGTGTTTCTCTTTGCAAGTCACTTGATCCAGGTTAAATTCCTTGTCTGGGACACTCCCTGACTTTGCTACATTAGTGTCAGAAATTGGCTGATTCCATGTGTACACTCTTGAGGTATAGAGAGGTGTGGGGACCATGACTGTGCTGAAGTTGGTGAAAGGGAAGAAAAGTCAGAGTGACTGCAGGCGGTAATTGTCACCTTAAAAAAAACAATTTAAGAAATACCGAATGCAACAATGTTGTTTTTTAGGGGATTATTTTAGTCCTTTGTTAACCGGAAGTCATGAGATGCAGAGCCACAGCTCCAATCAAAATTAAGCTGAAAATGTCGGAGGTGGTCATGGTGTGTCTGTGTATGGTGTGTCTGTGTATGTAGAGATGGGGTCAGGTGATGTGGCAGTTGACTTGTGCTGGGTGGGTGAACTAATGCATTCACATTGAAACCACAGGGGTGCCCCTTTAATTCATTAGTGAAATGTGTAAAATTTTATTTTAAAGAAATCCTTTAAATGCTTTGTCAAACCATTTGAAGAATTTGTCCCAACACAAATTAACCAGAAAATGTCCTTCTGAACGCTCGTTAAAGGTTCCTTTTCAAACGGTTTTAAAAATAAATTCTAGGGGTTTTCCCAGAGTTCACATTTTTAGAATCCCTCAAAAGATCATCCAGGACCTTTTTCATTTTTGTGTACATCAGACTGAGAAGACGCTTCTTAATCAAGCTAGCTAACTTGCCAGCTAACATCAGCTGGGGTGTTTGTGAATATAGTACATTTACTCTGTGCTTTCTGCCCTACCAAATCCATTTCCTCCCCTGCTACAATTTACATTCATTGTTGGTTTCATTCAATATATTTTCATTGACAATTGTTTAGCTGCATCTTTCAAATCCATTGGAAACGATCAACACAAACAAAATGAGGTATCAATTTGCTTCTCTACTAAAAGTAGTAATATCTCTGGCCAAACATTGTGATTCCGAAAGCCTGCCTCCTCACTAACTTCGGGGTTTCCAATTAACCAAAAACATCTGCTAAGGGAAATGAAAATATAGCTTTTGGAAGTTAACAAAGCAAAGCATATATTCTCCCCATCCACATTTCATGGATCGGTTGAACAATGTAGATTTTTGTCAGTAATGTTATCTGGGAATTCACTTTTGATAAGTATTCAGTATGCTCTCATAATGTTAAAAGGTCTTAGCTCGTGACCAACTGTACAAATAGCCAAAGGGGAAACGCAATGCGTTTAGAATTTATCTACAGTTACCACTATCTCTCTAGTGCAGAGTTGGGCCATGCTGGGCTGCTGCCTGAACTTCATTCCCTTCATTGTTGCTTTCTGTAATAGCTGGCTCTTTTCTCATGTTCTCTGACTGGTTTAACTCCAAATCTACAGCACATTCCCATGAAGTGTTGAATGCAACATTTAGGGTACTGGAGTCAACCACAAACTATCTAATTCAGGACTCTCTTACTCTGGTTCTGGAGACCCACCTTCTTATGGGTTTTGGTCCAACCCTCACTAGCATACTTGATTATAATAACTAGCTGCTTGATGTGCCAAAAAGGGCCTGGTTTCCCAAAAGCATCTTAGTAGCCCACTTCGGACATTTTTACATTACTCTAATGGTGCCTATTGTGGTGTAGGCATGCCTAGGTGGTATTCAAATTGAGTGTAAATGGCTTTCATATTTCCTTCATTCTACACAATACCAGAACTAATTTTAACAATATTGGGGTTTCACTCATTTAAACGGTAATAGAATAATTTCAATGTGTATTTTGAATTGAATTATTGCAATGCAGTGTACCAAATCCCACAAATGATGTGTACATTTGGCCAAAAAATTGGCTCCAAAAATTGAGCCAAATCTGGATTTGCTGAGTTGTTATGCATTTAAATAAATCATCTCAATATTTGCTGCTTGAAGTGAAAATCTGTGTTTTGGATTTGTTCTGTGATTAACTGGAAAGATAGGATTTGTGTAGATAAATCTGATTGTAAGGCTGCATTTTACTGGCATTGTCTAACAAGGACTCGTTTTTTGGGCTGTTCCGGGAAAGCTGTACCTATGAAATATGTGAACTTAAAATGAATGGTTATTGGGAAACCGAGCCCTGGTTTGTTACAGATAGGGTTGCAACAGAACCTTACAAATGGTTCCTCTCCAGGAAGAGGGTTGGGAGGCCCTGAAATAATCATCTTTAACAGCCAAAATATTTTTTGTCTGATGTTTTGATGTTGTCCCAATCTGAAGTAGATCACTAAACCCTATATATTTGTGTATGTCTGAGAGGTTTTGAGAGGTGCAAACATCTGGTAATGGCTGTTTAGTACCTAACCAGTGGCAGATCTTAGCTTTCTCTCCCATGTGTGCGAAGGCCCCCTCTACCACCATCCCCCATCACAAAAGTCTTGCTCTACCCGATTAGCCAACTAAAAGATAGGCAGATAATATATCTATTTAATACTATTCTCCCAAAAGCAAGCATGGGTTTCATGTACCATGTTGAACAGAAGCTTGTTATTAGGCCTCAACAAAACCTACCGGCATTTACCAAACTTTGCTGATAGCTGCTTATGGACCTGGATCAGAACTGTAATTCCGTTTTACTATGAGCTGCGATGCTGCTCCTTGCTTTTGCTGCTCAAAAACTTTACTCAAGAGGTTGCTCTTGAGAAACATATCTAAATTCTATTTCGGTGGTTAGTTACTTAATTTCCCACTATTCAGATCCTTAGCAAGTGAGCTGACAAAATCCAATGTTATACCCAGGGTTTTCAGATTCACTGACAATATAAGCTCAACCACCCGTGGATATCAAAACCACACTGTCATTAAAAATAGCCCTATTATGGGGGAAACTGTTCCATCTGGCAACGCTGGCTACACTCCCACGCGGTCACAGATTGGTCGATCATACAAGCGCATTATGGAATCAAAACAAATATAGATGTCAACTAAATAGTATGTAGCAAATTAATCATAATATAATTTAATTCTGCTTGCTATAATATTTGCCAGACCGCTTAAGTGGAGCTGGCTTGGAAGAGCAAATGTTTCTTACTGAGTGACTGACTGATTGAGGACTGATTGTTAAAGAGCATAGTGGTTAGCGAAGTGGATCTGCAAACTATAGGTCCCGTGTTCTAATCTGGTCATAGGCAAAGCGAGGTAAGCGTTATTAATTATCCGTATAGACGAAAACTTTGCTGGCTAAAACATTCAGTATCTACATCTGAATTAAAACAGATCACGGTTATATTGCGACTGTTTCTGGTGGACATTTGAAGTACGCATCTGTGCATGTGTTTTGGGTCACAATAGACAAACACATTTGCTGGCTACAACATTCAGTATTTACGTTATTGTAAGCCTTAACTAAAAGTGTGTATGGTTATATTGCAACTTCTTTTGGCATGTCAAAGTTCATCTTCAGTCTCGCTAGCAATTGCTCAATTCTTATGAATATTCCTAGGAAGATAGGCTTGCTAGTATCATCTATTACTGGCTAATAAGCTGTTAAAACAGCCAGTGGCAAAAGCCATACAGTTCATAGACTCTATGATAGAGGTACATTTAATAACATTAGTCAGTTTATCACAATGCTCAATGGTGGCTAGCGACTACTGAAACATGTAATGCCGTGGCGTAGTGGTTAAAGACAGTGCCTCTCACGTGGAAGACATAAGTTTGAATCTATTTAGAGCAATGACATTTATACATTTTATTTGTGGGCCTCAATAAAACCGGTTATACAGTATTGCGACTATTTCTGGTACATTACATGATATTTTCACTTGATGAAACATTTTGTTATCATCGTCTTTATTGGTAGTTATTGTATCAATGTCATTCACGAATGATAAAAAGAAGTGCGTTGTTATGCCATGAAAGAAAAAATACATTCTTATGCCATGAAATGAAATAGCTTTGTCAGACTCGCTAGCTATTTTTCAATTCTTGACTGTTCCGGGAAGTTAGTAGATACTTTTATATCCTATTACTGGCTAATGCGCTGTTAAAATGCCAGTGGCAAACGCCATACAGTCCATAGATGCTATTTGTGGTGGAGGTAAACTTAGTATGAAACATTATTAAGTTTCACTGAATCAATATCATTCACGAATGGCCAGTAAGCTGTTGATACGGACTGTAGTGGTTAACAACACAGCCTTCTACGTGGGTGACCTGTGCTCAAATCTCGAGAGGACAACCCTTTCTATTGTGGGCTGGCTGCATTGTTTGGATAAACTTCTTGGGGTCCCCTGTGACTGGCTGCCATGGATGTTGTGCACCCATCGTGCCCATGAAATCTCCACTTCTATACATAACGTTTGAAAGAAATAGATAGCTGACCTAACAAGGCATTTTTTTCTCATATAATGGAGAGTGCCACATTAACAATCCTACATTTTCTAATGACTTCAATGATTGGAGCAATTGTTGAATGGTCTATAGTCCACACCCTGCATTCCATGTTGTTTTTGATCTTTCTTCAGTCTTCAGATATAATTAGTATTATATTGATCCACTTGAGAGCAGAAGATTCTCCTCTGTTCACAATGATTAATGCAGAAATACAAAGAATTGAAAGAAGTCTGTCCACAGAACACTATAATTTTGCGAAGCAGCAATTTTTACTTGTCTGTCAGTTAATAGCTGACATTTTAATCCTAAAAGCATAATACATGCTACAAATCCAACTCTAAAACGTTTTAGCATTATGCTTTTTAAACCTTCAAATAAAACCACTTGCTTAGCTAACAGTTGAATGTTTTTTTTAATATCACTCTTATTCTCTTTTCAGGGCTCCATATGATTTCATGGAAAGTAATATTATTTTATTTCCGACTTCCAATAAGTGACCACGCCACAGCTGCGTATTGAACATCGAGATCATTGTTTGTTTTACTGGGAAAGATCTATTGAAGCTATTTAAACACTTGCACACTGCTGCTCCCTTTCCAAAGTAGTCTATTGTCACCGGCCACCAGGCTATAAAGTATGAGATCATCTGGGCTGCTTTCTGCTCCTTGATTCATGGCTGGCCAATTCTGTCTGGCAGCATGCAGCACTCACCCATAGACTTGCATGGACATCAGCATCTCTGTCTGATTCTGCCATCTGTCAGCTTGGGCTGCTCCATTTGAGACCTATCTTCAATTTGAAGTAGTACCTTTTTACTTCTTTGAGTTGGCAAATAAACTGAAAGGGTTCTGACCGCCAGCTGTAGGGTGTTGTTTGAAAAGGTGTAAAAGTGTTTGGCGTTTGCTGTTATTTCTTGTTTGCTCATGAGTATAATGAATTGACAGATCCCTCCTGACTCTGGTGGAATCTTGTGATCTTTGGTTACCTTATATAAAAATCTTTCTGAATTGCACTGCCCTCACTCAGACTTGAAGCCACTAGAGGCCTCTGTCAATCTATGTGCTCACCTCAGCTGCAGCTGAGTTGCCCTGTATTTTACTGTATGGGGAAATAGGAGAGGCATCTGTGCATTAGTTTTCTTTACTTTGGCAGCGTAAGGCCATTCAAATGTAGTGGTACATTGTACAGGTTTCAATGAAATTAAGAAAAAACAGCATATTAAGGATTTGTGGCTCAGAAAAGAAAGAACTGGAAAATTGGTGCTTTAAATGTACTTAATATTATATTTGTGGAATTATTACACCTGTTCTAATACAATTATACAAAAATGTCTGGTCAGGTTTCATTTATGTGGGGGATGTCTACTCTTAAGTGTCTTTTCCTGCCTTAATTGACTGGTAACCTGTCATAAAAAATGTGAGAACTGTAGGCCAAGGATCTTTTATGCATATTAATAATATAGTAAATCTGGAAGACATGATGGAGTGTAGGGGAGTCTCTGAATGTCATTAGATTTTTATCTAAGCACTAACCGTGTGCTTGCTCTTTGCACAGCTGTCAGTTATCTACATCTAAACAGTATTTCAGCCAAGATGGGTGCCAGAGCGAGTAGTCCTCGGCTGTTGATGAGCGTTATCCTCCGTGGCTTTGGGATTGTTATCGTCACACTGATCCCCCCGCGGTAAAATCTGATGCATCATTAGCTGGCACTGTCATTTTTATGCCAGCAGGGTGGAGTCAATGTCGTTATATGAGGGGTAACTCAAGCACCAGCCATTTGTGTTGGTGTGGAAATCTCTTCAATGTTTCCTGTTATCTCACTCTTAAAGCACACTAAGGTTATCTGGGAATCAGTCATGGCTGTTACATGAGTGGCATGCTTGGAAGTGTCACAGGATCACCCGTTTACTGCAGAAGAGACAGAATGTTCCTTGGAAGGATAAAAGAAAGCCGTACATGTTTGTGGGTTTAGATGATGACAGTTGCAGTGCTCTTCATTTGGATAGTTGAATTGGTGCCAATAGGATCAGGCAGTGTGTGCCAGTATGTCCTCGCTGATTATGGGAAGAGGAGTATTAGTATCTACTTATAAACATGGGCTGACTAAAACCACTTAGATTCCCCTTAGTTTTTCTTATCTCTTGTGTTCACAAAAATGGAACTAGGTAGAAGAATGTCCATTGGACAATTTAATGTGACAAAAGAAACAGGGCACCACTACTTTTTTCTGCATTTAATGTTTTTATTGTGTGGTCATTTCTCGCTTTTAAGCTTGAATGCTTTAATATGTCTTTAGCACACTCGCCTTTTTTCAAAGCATTTTGCAATCCCACTATGTAATGTCCTCTAAGAGGTCTTGCACACCTGTTTCTGTTGGCTGGAGGTTCCCAGTGTCTGTTGCGCCTGTGAGCCCCGTCTGATATCAAAGATGTAAAAGGGATTTACCCCAAAAACCAATATTCACCTTAATTTTTAGAGCTATTACAGTCTAAGAAATATACCTCAAATTTTATATCTGTTGATCCCCTGTTTGATTATGACCCCTAATTTGGGAAATGCTGTTGTTGGCCTTCCATCTCCCGAGACATGCTTGCCGACTGTAAGATGTTTATTCCCATTGGAATAAATCAAATGTTTCCTGCTTGAGGATCCAAATTTCTCCCATTAAGACAGGTGTCTCATTTCCTTTCGCCATCCATTTTTGCAGTTTATTCTGAGGCACACCCTCTAAATAAACACCCTGCATTCCCTCGCTATTTCTTTGAAGAGTATCTATTAATTCCTGCTGAGTATGGGACATTCTGAAAGGAATGCAAATGGAAGATAAGCCTGAGGAATGTGATTTCCCTCGCTTATCATTGTCTTGTTGGCGTGAATAGCGCAGTGCTATCAGAAAAACGAAAGGCACTGGACAAACCCAACAGCCCTCTCAGTCAGTTGGCACAGCACTTCAGATCCTCCTGTTTTGGAAGGATTTTTTAAAGGCTGTTAAACATTCTTCATTTACTACTAAAATAGTAGCAAAGAAGCTGTTAACAATATATTAGATTACAACAATCTGGGGTGAAGTGTTTTTTTTTTTCTTAGGTTTTTTCATAGGGCAGCTCTCTGCTCAGCCTGGCTGTTCTGCCAGGTTTCTGTTGGACTGTGTGAAGAGTGGCGCTGCAGGTGATCCTTTCTTATACAAGAGTAGTCTGGCGAGCACGAATGTTACATTAACACACTGGGGTGAGATGAGAGTTTTTGGCACTGGTCTCTTATTTCACTGTTTGAAAAGGTACACTGACTGAAGTCTATCTTGGGGGGGATTGGCACTGGAAAACAGCTTCTGGGAAGGACCCAGGGCTATAACCTATGTTGTTTTCACCGTTGCCAAGTGGTATTGGGAAGGGATGATGAAATTTCAAACATTTAATTCGATTGCCAGAAAATGTTAGATGCCCATCTGAGGCAGGATACGGACTTCCCACTGTCTGTCGACAGCTTTGAGAGCCTTCCATCTCTGCTGGAGGACTGACTTCCCGGATTAGAGCTACTGGAGTGTCACTGCTGAGAAAATGCTGAGGCTTATCTCTCTGTCTTTACCTGTCTCTGGCATTTTTGTTCTTCTGTTGTTTGTTTGCAGTTGGCCTGCCCTTAGGCTTGGATGATGATATGAATACCCAGAGGGAGAGAAGGTAGTGAGGAAGGAGTGAAAGGGTGCTATGTCATTGGAAATGTTGGGTTTCCTACATTTTCACTCGGCTGCACACAGCCCTGTTTTCTGAACTTGCAGTGAGTCACCCCTGGAGGAAAGTGGACTGTGGGAGTCAAAAGATGTAGCGTGGGATGAGAGTAGGGTGGATGAGGCAGAAGAATCTTGAGACCAAAGGGAGATGGATTTTGCATATGGGAAAACTGAACGGATCAAGGAAGAAAGTAGTAGGAGACCGACTGAATGTTGCAATGCCGTCTGACCATCTGTGTAGGGGCTAACAGGACAGGGTTGGAGTAGAGAGAAATAGAGGAGCCAAAGTATCTGAAACATGGCCCTGAGCCCTTAGACACTGGTCTTTCGGCACACCTCAGGCTGTAAGAATTGGTCGCAATATTCTCATTGAGTCTCATGACTGGGTGTGTGTCCTCAGCCCTTAATTCCCTGTTACTGTAACTCTACTACACGACACCACCTCCCACCAAGTTTGCAGACGACAAACTCTGTTTGTGGGCTTGATGACCAGCAACGTAAGCAGACCTAAGCTTCTCCCTGAACATCAGCACAGCGCTGGAGATGTTTGGCTTCAGGAAGCAGAGGGAACGCCCCCAATACTCTTCCAACATCACCACAGTCAGAGAGAGAGCAGTTTTAAGTTGGCCCAGTGCATCACTGGGGTCAAGCTCTAACCCATCCAGGACATCTTTCTGATGTGGTCGCTGGTCAAAAGCACTATTAGGGACCACGCACTCCGTATTAATCTGCTTATCATTGGACCAAAGGAATCTTGTATCGTATCATAGGAGTCAACAGGCACTGCTTCTGTTTGCAAGCCATTAGTCAGGTCAACACTTGAACTGACTAGACTACACTTCATAGCGTTTGGTAATACTACTGTATTTAACTAATATTGTGGAAATTCTGTGCACACCGCTACTCTTTAATTGCACCTAATCTGAATTTTCTTGTTTCTATCATTATTTTTATATATATGCAATTTGATCCTAGCCACTTAATCCTGTATTTATTTAATTGTATCTGAAACCTATGAATTAAATTAAATATAATCAGAAATCTGATTATATTTAAATGTTTATTATTTGTCACCTCTAAGTATGTGCATAAGTATACATGAATAACACTTTTGTTAAATGGCTTGACTGACACCCCTTCTGCCAAAGTCAAACAGTAACACCACAACGTTATCTCCTTCCATCTCCAGAGAAGAGCTGAACACCTCCCATCCCCCTGTGACTCTTAGTACCCCCCAACACACACCCACTCACACTCAAGATGAGTGCCAAGTCAGCCATCAACAAGGAGGTGTTCACTCCCCATGATGAGAAGATGCTGGCAGCCGTGCAGGTGAAGAGGAGGACCAAGAAGAAAATCCCTTTCCTGGCTACTGGAGGACAGGGTGATTACGTGACCTTCATTTGCCTCTCAGGTATTACATCCTTTATTTACTCTCCTATGTCCTCTGTATTTACTCTCCTCTGTCCTCTGTCTTTCCTCTCCAACTGTGCACTGAACAGCTTGGACCCTGGCTCCTGTGTTGATGATTACTCCACCCTGACAAGTTTCATAGCTGTTGCACAGGCATGTCTCCATTTCAAACAAGTTCCCTTCCACATGTTCACTATCTGATTGAGGCTCTGCGAGAGTCTGTTTACTGTTGCTGAGCCAATATAGTCACACCCAAGTTACTGCTCGGTTAAGTGTCAAAGGCTCTTTAATTGATAATATTTACTTTGAAATGTAAGTATTGTTTAACTGATTTGGCTGTCTTTTTCAAAAGGTTTATGCTGTTGCATTGTAACTCAGTCATGTATATCAATCATCAAGATTGAGAAGGGGCAGGCCTACACAAATGAGATTCCTTCAAACCATTTTGCAGTTTGTTGATGTTCTGACTTTCTATCCTGATTTGCTGCAATCATCCGTGGTTTCGGGAGGAGGCGGCTCCGCCCACAGTGAAGAGTTCAAAATGTATTTGAATTTAAGGAGAGCTGTTATTCACAATGGAGAGAATACATAATATCTTAATTTCCACAGCACACATTGATTATAGCGTCCCACAAAACACTTCCAGCCTAGATTCTTATGTAATGACTTCTAAAAAAGCAAAGTTATGGATGTTTAGAAAGGTTTATTCTTCTAGTTCCCTCATGTCTCTAGTCTGTTCATTGTAAATCAGAGGAAAGCCATTTGGCAGTCTCCTGCTGTCATGATGCCATCCAGTCTGTGTTAGAACATTTTGAAGTCTACGTTCTTGCTGTTGAATGGCCTTCTGAAATGGTAACTAGGATGTGTTGGGGAAATAGGGAAAGAATGTCTGGTTTGGGTCATGTTTTCGTCTTTGCCGTTATCATGCCACTGGGCTGTGTAGATGTATTTGGTTTAAGGTTGGCAACTTCTCTGTATTGATTGTGCGGAGTACATCTGACACTGGTGACCAGGCTGTTACGATGCAAATGCATTGGATGGTGTTTAAACACACTCCAGGATTGGCTTAGAGAAGCACTACAGGATTTTGGTTTAACTGGGGCGATGTGCAGAGCTTTTCCTATTAGCTTAAATTTGTTGTGGCAGTTCCCTAAGACTTGGTGATAACAGATACCAATGAGTTGATTTTAATTACTTTACAACTAATTGGATGGAAGTTAGCAATCTCCCAAGTTAATAAGAGATGGCTAGTGACTTGAATCTTTAAAATAAGTTTATCTGATGCAAATCTGGCTACATGTTTTGTTCATCTAAATAAAAGTATAATCTGATAATTCAGTTTTTATACATTTGCTAAATAAATATCAAAAAACAGTTTCATTGGTGTTACCATTATATAACAAATCTATATATAAGTGGTAATGATTTGGTAATGTTTGTGGTTTGCAGACTTCAGGTCGGCTATTATAAAGTTCTTATTGTGACTATTTTACGTAATGTACATTTGTCCAAATTAGTGACCAAATTAGCCAGCAATTGGTACTAGCCGATTAAAGGCATGAAAATAATTATTGGTATCTGCCTATTGCTTTGAAATGGCAGATTTTTTTTGCAAATGCATTTATTGAAATAATCAGAAATACCTGTAAAAAAAATACTAATCATTGGTATTGACATCAGCCAGTTGTGTAACAAGAATATTGGCTATGGTGCATTCTTAATCTAAATTGTTTTGACACCTTAAAATTGGACAGGCCGTGTTGACAAACATACCCTCAAATTAAAGATGACTGCAGAGTTACACAATATAAACATTGTACTTCAAATGACAGAATTACTAATGTTTTTCTAGGGCCCTATAATTGCAGCTTTGTGAATAATGTTCATGGAATCCTGACGTTAACACTGGAAAAAGTGTTCATATTTATCAATAATTTTTATATTATTTTACCTTTCTAATTACCGCAAAATGTTGCGTACTGTGTAAAATACATCTCCAATATCTCTGCGTCATGTGTTCTTTATTACGATCATCGTGTATCCACGATGCAGGAGAGTTTAGGGCAGGTAGTTTGCATGTGGGTTGAATGTTGAATGACCTTGCTAGTAATAAAACATTTTGTCCTGAGAACTGAAGAATTAGTTCATAGTATGCCTCTGAAAGTAAATACAATTTTAGCTTGCAGCCTGCGCCTCCCTGTCAGTCAGTGTGGAGTGTTTTAATTTAAACATTGCTAATCTGTGCTACGGTGCCATTTTCTATATTTGTGGATTTGGGGTCAGGGGCTTTTAGGGTTGTGGATGGCTTATTTGCGAGCCTGTGTGGATAGAAAATTAACTGACCAGCACTCCAATAGCTACTGCCTAGGGTGTTTAAATGGAGCTGTGGAATTAGAAAACAGAATCCCAAAAAATAATGTGAATATCACGCAGTTTGGAGAGAAAAAATTAACGTAATGGATAAAAAAAAAATATAGATTTTATATGTCCCTAAAATACTGATCCAAAAAACCGAGCTGTCACTGCCCGAGTACATTCACTGTAGACTTGTGAATAAAAAAAGACTAGCTCTCTGTAGCTGGCAACCCAGAACCCTAAGCTAATGTTAGCATGGCTAAGAATAACTTCTTTTTTCTGGAACAGGTAATTCTATTTTTCTGCAAAATAACCTCGTACCAACCATAACCGTGATATTATGGCCAACTTGCCTGCCAATTCCATATTTTATCAGTGAAGAGGAGTAGGCAAACATTCCTACAGTTGTTGTAATGGACTTGGTAAACACAGATTTTAGTTAAATGCAAATTCATTGTGATCCCCTTAATAAAATATGCATTGGTGGATTGCATGTAGTTTCAGACCTGTGACAGTGGCAATGAGTGAGAGAGCAGCATTTAACTGTTCTACATGGTTAATAGTTCTTCTAGGTTTCTAGGTGCTCTAGCATTAAAGTAGCTAAAGCTAACCACTATGAAATAGCTAGCCACTTAAATCTAGCTTAGCTAAATCCCAGAAATCCCTGGAATAATTAATTATCATTGTTGTAAAATGATTTTATTGTATAAATAAAATGGAAGAAACAGAAACCATAATCTCAACTATTTTGTAATAGTCAAATTAAAGCTAAACAAACCTCAAAGTGGCTTGTCACTTAGCTCTACCAGTGTTATTCTGAAATGCCTCACCATGAATTAAATGCACATTTACCTTTTGAGGGCCTTGACAGAGGTCATTTTTTGATAAAGAAATCCTGTTCTCCTTGAGGAGATTGTTGTAGAACCTTAGTTCTGTTTGAAAATCAGAGTACTGTTTTGGATGTGCCTCATTGAAGGAAATATGAGTCGCCTTTGGATCACCCCTTGAAATCTTTTGGAGTTATTGAAATTGGCAACAGCTTAGTAGCCTAATGTCATCTGTTGCTAATAGACGTCCTGTCACTTATCCGCCCTCCTTTTGATGTATGTGAAGTAATCATGTGGGAGGTTTGAAAGAAAAAGAACCCTAAAGGTAAAGTAATAACCAAACTAGTAGGTGGTCCCTGAAATATGAACACAAACTGTATACACATTTTAGCCAAAAAATGTATCCAGTGTTTCGCTCAGAGTGCCCTTGTCAACTGGTGAACTGTATGGTTGGGATGTACAAAGCCATGTGTTCCCTTACATGATTTTTAAGTGGCTGTTCTGGCATGGCTCTGTAAGCCGGTCCAAGGTATAGGCTTTCGATAATACAGAGCCTAATTCTTGATACTGTCTGTTTTGTCCTTTTAAGTTAGGATATTTATGATTGTTGCATTAAGGCTTTTAGAGATTTTTTTAAACAGAGAGGATTCTATCCTGCTACATGTGAATGGGAATTTCTCGTTCATTGAGAGAAATCTTATTTTCATCATAATGTTATGTAGGAGATAATCTACTGATTTATTTGATCAATATGGAAATTGCATTGTCCTCATTATTATTAAAAATATTTGAGGAATATTCAAAAATCTCCAGATATAAAATGTATATGGAATAAACTGAGTACCAGCGATAGGTAAAAGAAAAAGATTACATCACAATTTAGAGCAGTTCAGATTTACTACAAAAAATATTAAATATTTTGGATTTTTAGTTAATGATAAACAACAAATATATAAGGACATCTACATTCCATTACTTAACAACATGAAAACTGATTTAATTAAATGGTATAATCTTCCCATAAGACTTCATATGGGCAGAAAGCCCTCCTAGAATATAACGTAAAGTTCTACATCTTCCAAAGTTGGAAGGGGGATTTAATCTGCCTGATATTTTTGCCTGATACTTTCGCTTAATGGTAAAAAATGAAACAGACCTTACAAGGACCTATATATTTTCCTAAAAACACATTCCTATGGAATAATCCTTGGATAACCTTTCAGTATACAGTTATACATTGGTCTACACTATATAGAAGTGTTCATACACAAGCAAATAAAAAGTCATAAAAAGTCATATACTACAGAACTTCAACCTTCAATATTTTGGTCTTCAAAGCTGGGTTGTTAGTATCCTTTTTGAGTCAGAAACTGATATATTAATAATATGCGGTATGTATAAACCTTTGCAGGAGATCTATCCAACTGATGGCCTCTTTGGAAAAAAAATAGTTCAATATTAGAATCAGGGCCTTAAAATAACGTATATCAGTACAAGATGGAGTGGGTGCAGTAATATAATTAATGCAATTACATCTAAATCTAATCTATTTTGGTTAATCTGGTATAAAATAATAAAAAATAACTATAGCATAATTACATGTCTGAATCATAAAACACTGACTCAAGCATTCATTTTTTTCTGGGAGTGTAATGAAATATAACAGTTATGGTACGAACAGCAAATTCTGAAGCTTTATGTATTAGAAAATAACTGAATCCATATATTTGCCTATTACAGGACATTTCATATGGGGGTGATATGAGATCCAATAGGATGGGGGATTATTTTCTCAGCAATAATAGTGTGGCGACCTTGTGTTCATTTAAAGTGCTGTCCTAGTTGTTCCCTTTTGTTCTATCAGGGGGCAGGGCTTACAGTTAGGTGGGGCTGTTTTACCGTGTGGGACGTCCTGCAATGAGGAGGTCATCTCTGGGGGCTCGGGGACAGCAGGGATGTGTCCAGAGGTCTCTGGCCATAGCTTATATAAAGTGGGGTTTTGGTGGCATCTCCGTCTCTTGTGGCTCCACTCCTGTGTTTGATGGAGAACCGTAAGGTGAGGCATCTGTTGAGCTAGCTACAGATGCAGGTGAGGTGGTCAAGTGTCTATAGTGTTAACTGATGTTGTTGGGTGTAGACTGGCAAAACAGCTGTCTTTGTTAGGGTAAATTAATTCTACCCAGTGTTCTTTACCTCTGACTCCAGCTCCTGATTTAGCATCCCGGCCCGTGGTGTTACAATAGTCTAGAAACTTTTGCTTAAGTATTGGAAATCAAAGGATGTACCATCTCTGGGAGACTGAACATTTTTTTGTTTTGTTTAATAATATAGAAAAATCTTGCAACCGAAAGACACAAAATGAAACTATAGTTGAGGAAAAAGTTATAAAAGCATTAGAAACAAAAAAATCTCTGTACGGTGAATTGTATTTTTGTAGGGTAGTGTCTATGTGGATGTTTGTTGGGCAGTGTCTATTTCAAATCTTGTATTCATTGATGTCTGTCCATTGGGATTTGGATGTTTGGGTGGGTAATTTCCAGACAGTGTTTGTCTTTTTTTGGAGACTTGTATTTGTGTTTTGAATTGTTGTTTTGATGTTTGTGAGTGAAATGTTCATGTGGATTGTTTTATTTGGCTTTGTTTGTCAAATGTATTTATTTATAAGGTTAATGTTCGGTTGTTGATGTGTTTAAAAAATGTTTTATGCAAGAACGAGGTTTTGAAGGAGTCCTCTCCCTTTACCCTGGCTTTATGCCCAATTTTAACAAAAGTCATTTTCCTCCGTAGGATGTTGATTCCTTGTGGTGTCTGTATCACCTTGCACAGTCATAATGACCTTATGTTCCACATGAGTAGCCCTTACCACAAATCATAGTCTATTCTTAACTGTACTGAAATTTGGTCATGGGTCTTACTGACATGGGTCGGAATTAATCCAGTTTGTGTAGCATAATTAAACTAATCATTGGCCCCAGTTTGAAATATATTTAATTTTTGTGTCCCTTTGAGGTTACCATCCTTTTCTGTTTAGACAATCGGCCTGTATAATTAACTAGGAAAAAAAAGTCAGCTTCCTCTCCAGCTATGAAGGTGGGAGGTAGTTTTCCTACCTCCCAAGAGAAATGTTTAGTCATGCAAGGAGCTGTCAAATGGTGTCCAAATCAGTCAGCAAGGATATGCACATTTCTGTATCTTGGAGGTGCTTTGACCAGGTCATACACAGTTGTCTCTCTATTTAAAGCGAGAAACGCCTGCATACTGTCAGACCTTAATCATATAAACTTCTGTGACTGTTGAAAGAAAGCTTTGGATCCTTTTGAGTGATTTACCTAGTTTTAGGTTCAGTCTGGGATCTTCTGCGTCACAGGTCAAATATATATTCTGGGACATTTGCGAGTAACACTTCATTAAACATTCCATTTTGGGTTTGATGTGTAATAAATATGTTATAAAATTCAATGTTTGCAATATAGCAAACATTCAATTTTTTATAGCGAGTAGATTGGATGTTATGGTGCACATATTTGCACATATGTGACGTAGCAGACAATTTCTGTGGATCTGTTGTAGCTTGATACTGCTTCTTTGGAAATGTTTCAAGTGGTCCTATTTTCTGGCACTGCTAAGTGACTTAATTTTTATATATGCTGCTGGACTATGCACTCTTGTTGAAATTATGTTCTGATTGAAATTATGTTGTCCCTTTGTTTCCATATGGTCCTGGAAATTCAAGCTGTCCATGTTTACTATTATAATAAATGGATAAGCTAAATAGAAATTACATGTTTCTCAGGCATGTAATTTTTTTATGCATCAAAACCGCACTGAACTTTGACACCACTGTACCGTATGCTACTGAACCGTGAGATTTGTGAACTGTTTCACCCCTGTGGTTACACTCCTGCCTAGATGTGTTCTTAATTTCACTAGCATGTCTGCACTGATGTAGACATTGGGTCAAATAAAGCCTGTGACTTCAGCATGTAGTGGTCTCACTGCTTTTTTGTTAAGTTTGTGTTGTATTATACACTGTTGCTATGGAAACGGGTTGCGGGGTCATTGTAAAGGGAAAAGACTGTTACACTTTTGTGCCTGGGAATTTGGGGGATTCCTCACATGTAAACTCATTGAATGATTTACTGAAGACCTTTTCTTTACACAGGGCCATTATCACATCGACACCTACTTTTCTTTCTACCTCAGTGGTTCTCTCACTGTTTTGAGCTGTGACTCCAGCATGTAGTTCAAATCCTTGTTGTATAGTTTGTTTTATTTTTCACTGTTGGGCTTGTGGCTGACATGGTCACAAATCTTCACATAGCTAGTACTGTCTGTTAAATATTGTTCATCCCAGCAGATGTGGGACAGATGATGTTAAGATGTCTTCCAAAGCGGACAAACCATGCAAGCTCACAGAGGGTGTCGATGAGTGCTGAAGCGCATAGAAATCATCTGTTGCATCACTCATCAGAGTTCCAAACTGCCTCTGGAAGGAACGTCAGCATGAACTGTGTGTCGGGAGCTTCATGAAATGGGTTTCCCTGGCCCTCACATCAACATGCGCAATGCCAAGCATCGGCTAGAGTGGTCTGAAGCGCACTGCCACTGGACTCTGGCGCTTTGGAAATGCGTTTTCTGGAGTGATAGGACATGTTTTTTCCAACAAGCTCATATAGGTGTAATGGTTGGGTGTTCACAATAATATTCTGCCATATAGTGTACCTATCTCTACTATTTGATCAATCAGATGATTGACTCATACATTGCAGAGTATTCCGCTTCTTTGCCTTGAAAAACCCTTGGGTTGCTTTTGTAGTATGTTTTGGGTCATGTTAACAGGTCATAGTTCCCATTCTCTCTCTCTCCCTCTCTCCAAAGAATACAGGAAGTTCCACAGTACTTATAAAGGGAGGCGGCCTAGGGTCAAACCCAGCCAAATACCCTCCAATAAGAAAGGCCTAAATGACCCTTGTATGTGTTGTTCCAACATATGGTCAATGGTCCTATCCCTCATGCCTGTGACAGTCACATGGGCAACTCCTAGCAGGAGGCATGGACAGGACGGGTGTCCTTTCTATACACCTCTGCTCAGAGTTAGTTAGTACATCTGTGTTCTGTTAAGTTTCTCAAGCCTACTTTCTCTCACCATGCATGCCTATGGCATCACACTGCCACTGCCACACCATGTTTTACAGATGATGTGGTATGCCTCGGAGCACGAGCCGTTCCAAGCCTTTTCCATCTTTTCTTCCCATGATTCTGGTACAGGTTGATCTTTCTTTCATCTGTCCAAAATATTCTGTTCCAGAACTGGGCTGGAATATTATCTTTTTTTTTTAGGTGTTTTTTGGCAAATCTGGCCTTTCTTTTCTTGAGGCTTATGAATGGTCTGCACCTTGTTGTTGTTTTTGAGAAGGATATATTTGTGTGTTTTCTTATTTGAAGATTAGCTTCCTGTCATTGATTATAAAGTCAATCTGATATACAGAACAACAATTACATTGTTGTAGACTTGTGTGCTCATCTTTTAAAATAAAGATGTTATGTCTGTACTTTAATTGTGGAGAAAGATTGACAAGAACAGCAATTTCCTCAGGTAAAACCTTAGGATATGTGAGAATAGCCATATACTTACAGGTTTGTGTGATATATTAGAAGTATGGCTTCATTCTAGACACGCCATTTAATTTATTTTTACCAAGTAAAGCAACAGTTTCGGTGCTCAAGTTTCAACACTTTGGAGAGGAAAATGGAAGGAGGAGAGGGGGTCATATAATATTTTTGGTACATGTTTCAAATATTTAAACATTTTCCAGACTCCCTAATATAGCCCCCATTTCAAATTTCTCACCTGTCTATCCTTCCTAAACCACCCTTGACTAGCTAAAATACTATACTGGTCTTGTTGATGGGGAAGAGGACGAGACAAATCGCCTTCTTGTTTAAATGCAGGGTGCTGCATTTAAACAAGGTGCCCCTTAAAAGTTTCATTTGAGAATGGCTATGGATACAGAGTTTTGACAGTAACAGTTTCTAGAAATTTCAGGAGGGTTGATGAGGAGGAATTAATGTGAGGCAGTCTGACTTTAATCTCAGCCGTAGGAGACCTGAGAGCGATTCTCATTAAATGTCCTTGTTTTTTAAAAACAATGACTACTGAGATATAAACCATCCTCACACCAGCTGCACAATTGTCTACTGTGTGTTTTCCCATAAATTCCTGGTGATTAGCCTGGTGGGTGAAATTGCAATGAAGTAGCCATCAGTGCCCCATTTATCCCTCTGTCATCTGGGGGGAGCAAGATAACAGTAGATGTTGTTTTGTAACCCAAACTGATTGTATGTCTCATTAAATGTGTGAAGGCCAATGTTACATGATGCTATTAACTGAGCTCTGGGAAGAAAACAAATCCATGTGAACTTTGTACACTTTTCATTTTCGTGTTATACAACCCGGCTGAGGTCTCCTGCTGTCCTTTGGAGAAAACTTCTGCTGGATCTGGCGGTGGGGACTTAGGAATTCAATACTTCTGTAGAAATTATGGTCATAGCTGTCATTTTTGTATTTTTGTGTCACTATAACAACCTGGCTATATGCAGGCTTATGTCAATGCCTTGCACCATCACTCAGTGGAGAAGCTCATGTAAAGCCTGCAGCCTGTGTCAAAGAGATTGGTTAAAATTATTCAAAAACAAATCTGTGGCGTCATGTTAATACCTTCCACGTCTGTGACGCAAATGGTCTCGGTGGGGTTTATCGGAGGGGGACGATCTTCAGAAGATTAGCCCTTTTGTTCCACTGACTGAAATGAAATGTGTTTGGATGTGCATTCGTGACATGGGTGCCGTCTAGTTGCACTAAATACGATGTCTTGTCAGAGTTGTGGTTGGTGGAGCATCACGTATCCCATTCCTCCATGGAGCTCATTAGCCAGTCGTAGCTGTACACATTCCATGTCAACTGGGTTATAACTTTATGACGTACATTGACTGCCTAGTAACAGGGCCTTTGACGGCAGGCTGTGTTGCGTGGGGTTGAGGAGGTTGTCAAAAGGGACAGAGCTAGTTAAAGTAGTCATTTGGAGCCCAAGATGTCAGTCAACCCTAGCCTTGTTGTTTCCGGCATGCGCCTGGTTATACTTCTGTGTGGGAAGCCCCCAAGTGTGCTGTTGCCACTCCCATGTCGGCTGTGGTACTGCTAGCAGTGTGGCCCAGGGCAATACAGAGCCACTGTTTTAGGCACTATTAGGACACTAATAATAAGCTGTAGAAACAAGACTTCTCTGTGAAGCCCATCCGCCCCCTCGCTCCCACTAACTCGCATGGAGCGTCCTCCATTGTCAACTAGTTGCTGAACAGACTGGAAGGACGACGTCAGGAGGGGTGAGTGGGGTATTTGAGCATGTAAACAATGGGGCCAACTTGTGACTTTAATGATGCACTCGCATTCCTCTTAAGTTATCAATCCAGCATGGTAGTCACATGAACAAATCCCACACTGTCATTTTAAAAGATGTAGACCTCTGTAACAGTAAAACCGTACATTTTCCATGAGTCAAATCTTGGAATCGGACATGATCAAATGCAGCTGTCATGTATTTAGACACACCTCTAATTGTTTTTCTTATTACATTGGCAAACTCCAAGCATAATCCAGTGCATGTTTGAGATAAGACCTTTTTTATGTCTATATCCATACAAAATGGTCAAATTTGACCTTTCAATCAGCTGGCAGCTGATTTTGTTGAAACAGATTGTAATTATGTACATAGAAATATAATATCTTGGTAAGACATATAACCACCATGTTATTTTGTTTGTGGTAATACACAACCGATTTCATGCATTTAACACGTTTTTGGCAGAAACCCCTTTTATCCTGTTGCCAACCCATTCCCTACTGCTTTCAGTTTTTTGGGGGACTCTTATGAAAATTGCAGAGGAGTGCATGAACACAATGTGAGTGGGGGATGTTGGTGGTTTGGGATTCAGCCCAAGGCTTCTGTGTTGACACCATACTGTCCAGAGGGTTCCACTGTACTCCATGCCATACAGATTAGTTCAGTGAGTCCGTTATTGCTCTAATGCCATGCATATGTTGGTTGTCATGCAAAAATAATCGTTTTTTTATATTTGGATTGAAGATTTTTACCAAGTAGCCTAAACTTAAAAAGAGGTTTCTGCTCAGATTGCTCTTGACAGGGTCTTTAAAAAACATAAAACAATCATTAAGCTGTTTTGTCTCTTCACATTGCTTGCACAACCAGTGGGATTAGCTTGTGGTAGGACATGCTTGGGTGATTAAGGACCTCAGTCCGGCTTTGGGACTCCTGGCCACACCAGTATGTGTCAGAAAGGATGTGAACCCTAAGGTGGACCTGTTCAAGGTCTTTTTGGCATTTTGATAATTTACAATTGGAACATTGAAAACATTGATTTTGTCCAGTTAGCCTTGTAGCATAAACACCTTTTTGTAAAGGTTAATCCAGACCCAAATAAAACATTTAAAAATCAGTTTGGTGACAAACCAGTTTATTCTTAGTGTGAAAGTCACCATATTTTTACTTCTATTTGAACCTTTTCTGAAATTAGTAAATAATTCACCTGTCCATCATCCAGCGGATGGTACTGTATAGTCATATTTGTATAGAACACATCTATATGTCTATATTATCTCAGGAAAGTATATATTTATATTATTACTGTACATGACACTTCCTATGCTGTGGGGGTCAGATGAATACATTGTTTTCCTCCAACTTCCCTGAAAGAATGTGTGTCTCACTGTTTTTTGTGTT
Organism: Esox niger; assembly: GCA_016801105.1. Classification (NCBI taxonomy): domain Eukaryota; kingdom Metazoa; phylum Chordata; class Actinopteri; order Esociformes; family Esocidae; genus Esox; species Esox niger. Next base: position 62,421 of record JACXGJ010001779.1, read on the forward strand.
GAATTGTTATAGCTACCTAGTTCCTGGAGTAAAAATTGGTCTAGAGAGGGCATTGAAATTGGGGTTTTCTAGTTGACTGCTGTGCGGTCTGCACATTTGTCACTGATCCCAATGGGCCTGGACGTGATGATGCGAATGCAGTTTTCCAACTTTTCTTTCCCTTCAGAGTCCTAAAACCGTACAAACTACAAAAACAAATTGCAGATGAAAGGGATCACATGTTACACTGTTTAGAATGTATTCCTGCTTTTACATAAAATCCAGATTGGCCTCCAACTGTTCTATACACTCGAAGTCTAGTCTCCTTTCACAGCTCCTGATGCCTTATTAGTTGTCTTGAGAATGAACACTACTGGTTTGACTCCTTGTTTTGCCTTGTCAGCTTAGCCAATGTTTGTAATTATAAAATGAAGTTAATATGACTCTTTCTGAATTCCGCTGGGGCAGCTGAATAGTCTATGCAGCCACATGTGTTCAAATCTTCGTAGCAGGGTCAGTCCTGGTTAGCATTAGGATTGAACATCATGTGCTGGAAGTGGTGTTGTTTCCTCTAATCTAAAGATAAAATCCAAATGCCCACGGTCAGTGACTGGGACATTGACATGCAGATGGGATGTTAAACATGTGTTCTGAAACTTGGTGGTAACTTAGGGTCCAATGACACGTATTGTAATACATGTGGTTTTCCTGTTGTCCTAGCTATATTTGAAACCTGGTTTTCCTGGGGTCCTAGCTACATTTGAAATCTGCCCCTTTTATAACCCCAGCTTCCAATTGGCTCATTTATCCTCACTCTGCTCTGTAATTAAATTAAGTGAAAAATTGATGTATGCAATGAATAATGAAAGTTTCTATTGATAAGAGTCAGCTACCTGTTATGTAGAAAATAAATCAACAGTGAGATGGGTGAATTTTTATTTTAACGTTTACCAGTTTTCAACCTATTCTGTTTCTCTGCTGTAGGCAGTGGCCCAGACCCCCAAACCACCCCAGGCCACAAAAAATCTATATTTGTAGCCATGAAAGTTTGTTTCCATACAAATGAATCCACAGACAGACTGTGTTTGTGTTTGTTTGTGCAAGCTTTATTAAACCTCTAAGGCCAGATCCAGGAGGTGCTCAGAAGAGCTTTGATCGCAGAGGCACTCCACCCCACACCCACCCCCAAAGAATAGTGCAGAGTTTGTCAGGGTTTGCTAGATATGAGACCGAAGGAAAGTGCTGGAGCTGTGCCAGGAACTCAGGCAAGGCCAAGTCAATGGGTCTTTACTTTGATCCTTCTTTATGTTTTTGCCCATTTCATGACTGAATCTCAGGGCTGTTTCACATGGTTGAACAGCTTAACATAGGTACAAGACAAGATTGACAAAGTACAATTATAAACAAAGGGTTTTTATTATTCATGTTTCTTTTGTTCATTTCGCCTGTCCATTGTACTTTGTGCCTGGGCCATTGTTCAGAGAGCCACATTGTTTCCTGTGATAACCTGTATATAGTTATTATCACTCCACACTGGGCAATTGTCTGTATGTTAGCCTGCTGAGTGAACCTAACTCTCCACTGCTATATTTTGCAAAGATATAGGCTTAAGCCATGCAAATATCCGAACTGATCATTTTAAGTGAGTGGGAATTATCCCAGTGAAATCAACTAAACGAACAAACGTGGTCATGTTCACACTGCAATTATGGTCTTGATTAAATTTAAAACTCCAACCCAAAAACCGACCCAGACAATGAAGGAATCTCCCAGCTGATTGTTTTGCTGGAAAACCCTGGCCATTGGATCTGTTGCAGTACAATATAGCATTTTGTCGGTACTAAAGTATCACAATGATATCAAATTGTCCTTTACCTAAAGGGCAAGTCAGTTGAATGCATATTTATTTATGGAGATAGATTGCTTTGACACTGTCTGCACTACAAGATGGATGACAAGTGCTTTTAGAGGCAGATCTCAGCCTCTGAGTGTCTCCGCACTTCAACATACCCTATTGTGTGAATTTCTAACCCGCCCATTGCCCCTACCAACTTGCTTGCAGTGCCCTTCATGTTCCTGTGTTGCTGATGAAATTCTGAAGGTGACTTACAAGTTGAGTAGTTTGTGGAACACACTTGTGGCTTGAATGATGCAATTCATGTTACACTTTTAATGTAATGGAAGCATGAAATGTAAATGAATCCCTGTCATTTCAGAAGAAATATACCCCAGAAACGGTTAAACATTTAATTGAAATATTTATTCTTTTACCTATGTCCACTCTTGAAATCGGACAAATGTGGGTATCATTTTATTCGACGCGTCTAGTAGTTTGTGTGGAATTCGGCAAGGTCAGAATAAACATGGTGCCTTTTTGGGGTTCTAGCTAAGTAGCCCACGCAGGGATGTAGCCATAGTCTACCTCTCATCTCATTACTTTGTTAAAGTAGTTGTAAAATAATCACTAAAGGGTACTAAGCATTGGAATTTATTATAATTTTATAACGGTTTTCCATACAAACAGAATATTTAAGCACTTACGTAGCTAGATAATGTACATACTGTTACAGAGTAGGTCTGGACTCAAGAAAGTTTTTGTTTGTTTGTTTGTTTTAATCCTTGACTGGATGGAGTGACAGTCCAAAACCATTAACAGAGCTGTAGCAGAGGGAGAGGTTCGTCAACAGGGGGGATAAGCCGTTTTTTATTGGCAGACGGTAAGCACTATACATAGATATTCACTTATTTGCCAGGGTTTTGTAATATTTGTAGTTAAGTCATTAAATATAATTCACATAAAATATGTTTGGGGTGCTATTATGTTGTTTTGATTTTTATTTTGGCTGGCGACATGGCAAGCCACAGCAGAGTGATGCTGCTCCTCTTCCAGGATTTACGCATTGGAAATTCAGTGCATCCTGCCCAGCTCTGTCACACCGTCAGCAGGCAAAACAAGATGATATACTGTCCAGGGCACTGTGTGATGGACAGTGGTGACTTCAGTAGATGGATGCATGTTTAAAGTGTCTGCCTGTCTGTCTTCGCGCCCGCCTGCCTGTCTGTCTTCGCGCCCGCCCGCCTGCCTGTCTGTCTTCGCGCCCGCCCGCCTGCCTGTCTGTCTTCGCGCCCGCCCGCCTGCCTGTCTGTCTTCGCGCCCGCCCGCCTGCCTGTCTGTCTTCGCGCCCGCCCGCCTGCCTGTCTGTCTTCGCGCCCGCCCGCCTGTCTGTCTTCGCGCCCGCCCGCCTGCCTGTCTGTCTTCGCGCCCGCTCGCCAGTCTTTCTTCCCGCCCGCCCGTCTTTCTTCCAGCCCGCCCTTTTTCCCTCCTGCCCATCCGCCCGCCCGTCTTTCTTCCCGCCCGCCTGCCTGTCTTCCCCTGTGTGTCGTTGTCAGTACCTCCAGTTAGATTTGTTTGAACCGGATGGTACCCCCCAGTTGTAATCTGCTGGATTGGCTGTAGATCACTGAGGTCCTCCATGTGGGCCAGGAACTAGGATTCATTTTCACTCTGTTTAAATCTTCTCTCTGAGCAGGTGTCTCCTTATAGTACAGATGCGCACAGTGGGGGAGATGTGGAAAGTTTGAAAGGCTTAGAGATGTGCTAACGGGCTGGAGACAGCCTGTTTCCACAGTCTGTGTGGGAGTGCATTTGTGGTAGCCATCAAACAAACCGTTGTAAACTTTGCCTGGACTCTCTGTTAAAGTCTCAAACCAGGCTCTTGATCTTCTGATGTCAGACTTTCCTCTTGTTCTTCATTGCAAAACTTTCCTACTCGCTTTTATAGCTGTAGTATAATGTAACGTTTTCAGTTACAGAACAGCCTGTTCTTGTCAGTTGGCAGCCTGAGTGACTTTACCGTTGTCCGTTCTCTGGATGTGTCGAAGTTACGTTTTTTGCTTAGCAGGGGTGGAAATATTAGGGACCACATCTCTTTATTGCTGGGACTCTGATTGTTGGATGGGATGAGGTGGTGGTGTATGTTTTGTTTGAAAAGCTCCCATGGTCTCTACCCTTGGCTGCTACCTCTCCTCAGCTACTGATTTAAGACTGACCACTGCACATCCTGTGTGTGTCTCTCTCACTCTGGACGGGAGAGGAGAGGTTGTGTGGGACTTGTACTGGAGTGAATCAGTGGAGTTAGTGCTTTGCAGAACCTTCAAGGCTTTAAATCTATAAATGGCGGCATGTATCGAATATCCATGCATCAGACAAATTATCAACTGAAGATGGCATACTGCAATATTTTTGAGTTAATGTGTGCCAATTTTGTTTTTGGTGCAATGTATTTTAGCTAAGGCCACATTTAAACATTTGAATGCTGGTATACAATGCAGAGAATATTTTTATTGCCATCATTTTTGCATCAGTGCATGTATGAGGATTTAACAGCTTGGGCCGTGAAAGAAGAATGTGTACACAATAGGTGATCATCAAGTAAATCTGATGTTTCCTGTGTGTCCTGAAGCTTTACTCATGTGGTTGGTGTGACCATCTGACCATCTACAGTCCCCTCCAAAAGTATTGGAATGGCAAGGCAAATTATTTTGTTTTAATGGTCACATTTGGATTTAAGATCAAAAGATGAGTATGAGACAGGAGTTCAGAATTTCAGCTTTAATTTCCTGGTATTCACATCTAAATGTGAGGGCACTGTACCTGTTGTGCAAAAGGGTTTGTCACCATTTGTTTTCCTGTGTTTCTCTTCCTACGCAAGCAATGTTTGCTTTTCACCATCAATAACAAGACTTGTAATCCAGAAAGCTCCACATTTTAGTGATTTATCCATAGAACATACCAGGTGGTTTTAGATAACTTGAGTTTCTTATTTGAGATCTACATCTTTCTCAAGGCAGTTGGGAATTAGTACGGCCTTAACTACTAAGTGCGCACATTTTAAAGAAATATTTTGTCCTTTTGAAACTAAAATGTCTTCCCCTTCTTGCTTGATATTGTATTTCAAGCTGCTCCACAGTTAGGGGTCATTTCATAATGCGCCAACTGTTTTCTGTACCTGACATGTCTGGACCTCTGGCAGGCCAGTTTAGCACCCAGACTTACTATGGAGCCATGCTGTTGTAATCTGTGCAGAATGTAGTTTGACGTTGTCTTACTGAAATGAGCTAGGCCTACCCTGTAAAAATATGTTGTCTGGATGGCAGCATATGTTGCTCCCAAACCTGTATATATTGTTCAGCATTAATGGTCCCTTAACAGATGAGCAAGTCACTCATGCCAGTTGCACTTTTACACCCCTGTAGTTTAAAAGCCAGCATCCGTTATCTATGTCCTGATAAGAAGCCGGATGGTCCCTCTCTTCTTAAGTCCAATTCCCAATTTTGATTAATCAGACCACAGGACAGCTTTGCACTTCACCTCAGTCCATCTTAATGACTTTGGGGCCAGAGAAGGTAGTGGCGATTCTGGATCTTGTCTATATCTGGTTTCTTTTTTGCATGGTGGGGTTTTAAATAGCATTTGTGGATGCAGTGATACAAATAATTGGGCTCACCTCTTTCATTTGGCTTAAATACAAAATACACCCAGAGCAGTGCAGTTGTGTTCGGCTTTGGAACTACCATTAAATCAATGTTGTAATGATAGATATTCCCAAAATACAACCACAAAGCAATGACACTTACATTTCTCTGCACATCGTTGTTTCACCTCTTACTCTGCTACTAGTATTATAGCCTAGTTATTTGAAATAGCCTTCCTTAAGTAGCAAAATGTGTTTACATTTTAATATGCAATGGGACAACATATATTTATATCCATACATTTTAATGGGCGTTATCTAATTAGGAAATATAGTTGGAAATGACAATTTTACCAAATATTTAACTCATTTAGAAAGACAGTGTTTGTCTTTTGTCAATCAGAATTGAAGCGACATATGTGACTGAAACGTGTTTTTCCATTAAATAATAATGTTTGAAATTTGGCTACATTAAGATGAACTGCAAAACATTTCAGGTAGAAACATACTGAAATTAAGAAGCAAACGGGTTTCAGTAAATTTTCTGCACCTGTTACTTTAAGCAGAGCCTGTTCACACTCTTCTGCACGCATGGGCTAGACATCCTATGGAAATGGACATCATTCATTATTCAGCTTGGTAACATATGATTTTGAAATCAAAATACTATGCAAGAAGATAGTTGTCTATAAAGTTATTAATCTGGTTCAAATTATTGCGATCAGGCAGTTATGTAATAATTATGACAGACCTTCTTGTAGCCTATATGCTCAGATTGTGAAGAGTTCAGTCTGCTAACTAATTTAAATAAAATAATTTGTTGGGTCATAGCATTTGTGTTTTATTAGTTTATATGGCAGTTTAAAACATGGTAGCTGATCTGTATGGCTGAAATTTCAGAACTTTAAAGGCCATATTGGCCTTCCAAACTAATTCTAGCATAATATCTGCTTCTGTCTGACCCATCCTGTCTGGAATGATCTTTTAATATCCAATCATCTTACTCACCTGTGGCCAGGTGACCTAATACGTTATGTGGTATTCCACCAGGTGTAGCTTTTTAGCATTATTCAACTTTTCCAATGTTATTGACCCAACATTTGTGAAACTGGGACCTGTTGGCATCAATGTGGGCATATATTTATCAAGTTACAATAGCATTTCTCACTTTCAGCATTTGATATGTGGTCTTTGTATTATTTTCTGTTGAATATAGGGTTTTAATCATTTGCATTTCATTGCATTCTGTTTTTACCTACATTTACGCCGTGTCACAACTTTTTTGCGAAATGTATAAAATGATTGCAAAGAATTCTCTTTAAAACAGCCACATTTTGTCTCTGCTTTCAAGTAAATTGACTGTAAACTTAAGCAAAGTGGCTTTACCTTAATGAGTGTACAGTAAATTAGATGTCAGGGGGGGAAATTAATGAAAAAACATCTAAACAAAAGCCTGCTTAGGGTAGCCGTTAGCCCAATCCAATTTTGCAGGACAATGAATTGGCTTGTTGGCTGGGTGTAACGTATTATGTCAGTGTCAGAGAAATATTGATTTGCTTTTTGCTGAACCGTCTGCACTGTTCTCTCTTCTCTAGTAAATATTTGTTGTGCTCGCTCACCGGCCTTCTGCGCTGGGCAATAATTTATACATGGACCCTTCCCCTTCCTGGCCCATGAATAAATAGCCAAAGTGGATGTGCTGAGCCATGCATTGGTCCTGTGTTGGCTCCACGTGTCACCTAGATGTCACCTAGATGTAGCAGGAGGTATAGCTACACATCTGATTTGGTTTTTCCTCTAGTGTCAGATTAGAAATGAATTGCATGTTCCAAGCCTGTGGTCTAGTGTTAACATTCCTGGGACGGTAGCACACTGGTGAACGGGGTTCAATCCCCAGTTCTGTCCTTCTTACTGTGTCTGCCAACAAATTGTATTTATTTATATATATACATTTTTGCACATCACTTTGTTGCCTGAACTATTTGCCATTATTCCACAATAACAGGAGGAGTATTTATGTTGTTAAGCAATTTTTGCACGGTGACATTCTTTAAATGCACAGAGGTTAATGGGTCATAGGCTCCTGTCCATTTTATTACCCCTACCTGTCATTAGAGGGGATTCTTAGCCACAGTACCTTATTGTAGTATTGGCAGATAATCTCAGGCTGCCTATATGCATTTTCCATACAGCACGGAGTGTTCAACCGCACTAGTTCCCTTATTCTGCATATTCATTGAGGATTATTTCTGAAAGGTGGCCGATTTAAGTGAATGCAGCACGTTTATTGAATTATTTTCATTTTATCTGCTTTGGATGTGGGCTTCCATGAATAATCCCACAACTGAGGTATAAACAGCATCTGAAATTAGAGCTTGTGTACATGCAACTCGTGCACAAACGAATTCAATCACACATACATTTGCTTATTCTATGCAGATGTACATACACATACAAACAATATTACACATTCACACGCACGCTCAAGTTGCCAGGGAATCTGTTGTTCATTTCTCTACCAGGACCTGCCATTTTAGAGAATTTGACAGTACCGATATGTATCACAACCCAACACCATGTTTAACTTCAACAGCCCTCCGCGTCCAAACTTTATCTGCGGGATGGCCGGAGACCAACCACACTGCTGTGATGAGATTCAATGTTGTGCCATTCATCTTCCGCCCTCACCTCATGGTTGATGATGACACACTGCCCCATGTCACAAGAATCTGTATGCGTTTCCTGGAAGCTTAAAATTCTTCCATTGCCTGCATTCTCTCCGACATGTCACCCATTAGCAATGTTTGGAATGCACTGAATTAGAGAGCACATTTCAGTTCCTGCCAATATCCAGATACTGGGATCAGCCATTGAAGAAAAACTTTACAACATTCCACCTGTCACAATTAAACTGTGTGATCGACTTTATGCCGAGATGTCACACTGCATCAGGCAAATGGGGATTTCCCTCATGCTGTCGATTACGGTCTAATTAATTAAAATAATTATCTTAATGAACTTGATGTCAGTAAAATATTTGAAGTTGTAGCATGTTGAGTTTGTTCATTGCGTTTAGGTCAAAGCAAAAGGCAAATATAGTGCCGATGAGCCAGTCAGTCAGTTGTACTCATTTGTAGAAAGGTAAATGGACGTGGCTTTTGACGCTTCGGTGGTGCATGTTTAACATTGTAGTTCATTTGTTTGTACCTGGGTTTTTGGTGACTTGGTTTTTAGATATTGACCAGGAGTTTTACTTTGTGCTAAAACGCGTCACATGGGCTACATTAGGGCAGTCAGAGTTAGTGATCTAGTGTAGAGATAGTATAGTCTCTCTAAATTCCTGTAAATTTGGCATGTAATTGTTGTCCAAGTTCAGTGTTTGTCACCTGTGTTTAAGATTAGCTTTAGCATTGGTCTAGCCTGTCACCAAGATTGACTGTGCGCTTTACTATTCTTCCATTGATATAGCAGCTTACAGTGATTTCTATTTACTGTTCTCCTCAATCCAGCTTCTCAGAACCGCCTCCTCTTTCCTTAGATGTGGAGTAAATATTGTTCCCTCTTCTTCCCTATGGATGGTCTGCCAGACTGCAGCTGCATCTGAGATGACAAAGATTTAGGAGTACTGGGCAAGCCAAATAGAAATGGCTTAAGAGGGAGTGTTGGAACGATTGATATCTATAGAACCGATTCCATCCTGATGTGCCAGCAGATGATTCTCATATCATTTCAAAGCTGTATTGATTTTCAAAGTGTGAAGATTTAGCTGAGTAGAGTGCTTCTGCAGTGCTATGGGCTAAACCTAAAGAAGCCCCATATTATTTTGAAACCTGCAGATTGCTTAAGTTTGCAGCTGGGAAGGGGTCCAAACAACCTTTTTAGGTCCTTGACTTCAACTCACTTTACAATCCCTCCATCAAGACCTAATCATTTCAACATATGTGCAGGAACACATCAGTTTTGTACTAGAAATGCTGGTAAATGGAAGCAAGGTCGGATGTCCTGGATTGGCCTTTGGTTTTCGTGTTGAGTCTAGCAGCTGGGCCAAAATCACCTTCAGTGGTTAGGAGATACTCTGAGGAACAGGACTGGGTTTATGTCAGTCACGTGTTGCCTCAACACTCCCTCAAGGGATAACTTCATTGACTCAATCTTCTTTGAAGTAGTGTGTGTCTGAACACGCGTTAATCTGGCTCAGCCCCAGAGTGATGGATCAGTACTGATAAAAAGAGACAGCTCTTGATGTCCAGGGCTTGAGTAATTGGACTTTGTTGGAAATCTCAAGCCCATCCTGGAGGATTGCATGACATTACTCATTGTTATAGTCATCAGATGAAAGATAAAAGCCAGCTCTGTTGCTATTATTAAGGCCAGAGTTGATGGCTTTTTGGCAATTTTTACATTTCTGTGCTAGATTACCTTAGGGAGATTGTGAGCAGTGTCAAGGTAAAGTCCCGTTCCGATTAAAGGCTTTAAAAGAGTGTCATGTAAGCTTTTGCCAAACAGTGATGTCATGTAGACACTTTAGCTAGCCAATAAAAAATTAATAGTTCAGTTAACTGGTAGATATATTTTTACTTAAACTATGCCACAATAGGTTTGGGTTAATATAAATTAACTATTACCTTAGTTTTCTTTGAAACTTCCCACAATGCAGTATTGTTGATGTTATAAGGATTGATTGAACATTGCAACACAAGCTAGCTTGAGTTGGCGAATGTTTTCAGTTTATTTTTCCATTGCTGTAGGTCCGCTGTCGTATTTTGGTTTTGCTGGTTCATGCTCCTATATTCTGGTATATTGGTATATTTTACCAAGCTAACTTTCAGTCTTGTTGCTGACTAAATATAAAAACACATTTTTAAACTGCTCAAATTATGTAAGCTCGTATTCTGATTTGTATTTATACACTGTAAATACAGAAGCAGGCTTGAATAACAACAGATCAGTCGGGTGTCGACGATCTCCTGGTTGCCTTTCTTATTTTTATTTTATCATGTCCTGTGTATATAGTGGATATAAAAAAGTCTACACACCCCTGGTACAATGCCAGGATTTTGTGATGTATAAGAATGAGACAAATTTAAATAATGTCAGAACTTTTTACTTTTAATGTGACCTAAAATGTTAACAATTCAATTGAAAAACAAACAGAAATCTTTAAAGGGGATAAATTAAAAATAAAAACTTTACAATAACCTGGTTGTGTAAGTGTGCACTTTTCATATCCACATTACCTTGTTTTTCTAAATCCCAATAAAACAAAATAAAAACCCACTAACAATCAATCAAACCCCATGCATCAAAAGCCACCATATTCTTCCCTATTAACAAAAACTCATTATTTTCTGTTCCATAAAGGCAGTGCATTCATCCCTGAGATAATTTTGATGCTGTTTCTGTTTTGGCAGGGCATACTGAATAAAGGTGGTTTTACCTAGTTCAGTGGTATCTAGAACAATCTAATCACATCTCGATTATTCTTGTAACGGCATTGGAACATTTATTACTTACAGCAAATGTAGCATATGGAACATACATACATACATACATACATACATACATACATGCTAGCTGTCCTATACAATGCAATATTTAACTGGAACTTGTCAACTATTTTGGCTTCTGCTCTTTTTTTCTAAAATGTTCTCTTCATCTTATTGTTATGATATATTGTGGCTATCAAAATCTTCACATACAGCGGCTTTTAAAAGTCCAAGTATGTAGCTATTTCATCTTTAATATAATTTTTATTTTCTTAAACCTTTCTGTCTTGTTTGTTACATTGTCTGTTACTTTTTACTTTTACCATTTTGGAGCAGACAATAATAATAAGCACACTAATCAGAGGACCGTTTAGTGTTTTGCTTGTACTATGCATGTCAGTCTGAATGTTTGTGACCCAGGGGTGTCTCATTGTCATGCATTAAGGGTACTTTTAATATCTAACATTGTTTTCTATTCTAGAGTCTCGGCACCATCTCCTCATGCGGGTTTTACATATACACATACATACAGTAACAAATCAAAAGAATGTGATGCGTTGCCCAAAAGTTAAATGAAATTCTAGATGGGAAGAATTTCAAAGACACTAGGCTAGTTGCAAAAAACTGCATCTAATGAACAGTGAAAAGGAAATCCATTGCAGTTCATGCTCACCGAAGTACATACTTAGACATTGGGAAAAGTGATCTTTGATAGGCATACAAATCATTCATTTGTATCATCATACAATTATCATTCCCCCTGTTAATGACCCTGCTGCAAAGATGATTAAGAGCCTATTTAGATGACAACAATGATTAGTTGACCATTTGAAATACGTTCACGTAATATGACAATGAAATGTTCTATTCACACTAGCAACAAGAAATCTTACTGTGCTAGATTGTTAGTTACATCGCAATATGCGACACATGCACTGTCAGGGCTTTGGCCTGACCCTGGAAGACAGACACTCACTGACTGTTGTTTACCTTGTAATTTACATGGTAATTTCTGTCAAACAAGTGCTAGTGATAGAATTTTGAGATCCCAGTGTGAGATTTATTTTGTTGCTTCCCCATGGCAAAATTACTTTTTTGGAGCCTGAAGGACTTAATGCCTTATTATTTGTTCAGGACAGACAAAAACTTTGCTGGCTGCAACTTTCAGTTTTGACATAATAGGAAGTCCTACAGTAAAATAAAACAGTTCTGGTGGATAGACAAACACTTTGCTGACTACACTTTTCACTTGCCGAAAAAGTCTTATCATCACCTATATTAATACAGTAGTTGTTGTTTCAGTGTCATTCACAAATGGCTAATAAGCTGTTAAAACGGCCAGTGGCAAAACCCATACGGTTCATAGATGCTTTTTGTAGTGGGGTAGACCATTTTAAACAGAAAAAAACAAGACCAAGGCAGAGAACTTGGACTGTCCAATGATTCCCAAACATAAAACAATAAGAAAATGAATATAAGGAAATAAATATTTTTTTCTGTAGGCAACAGCTTAACCTTGTTTTATAGAATTAAACAAATGTTACTATATGAAATTACTTTACTGATTATTACAGAAATTATTAGGTTGCAATTAGTATACAAAGACTGAAAAAAGAACTAGAAAACCTGGCAAGCCTAGTTCAGCCGGCCCGAAATATATAGCGTTGCCCACATAAAAGGCTGTGTTGTTAACTACTACTTGCTGTACAAATGTCAGTATAGCCTCTTGTACACCCTGAACAAAACTTATTTTGACACTGGCCATTTCAACAGCTATTTGGTAATTCATGAATGATATTGATACAGTTATACTGACCAACGTTTTTTACTAAGTTTACCTCCACCACAAATAGTGTCTATGACCTGTATGGCGTTTGCCACTGGCCGTTTTAGCAGCGTATTAACCAGTAATAGGCTTTACCAGTATCTGCTAACTTACTGGAATAGTAAGTTGAGCAATTGCTAGCGAGTCTGCCAACGCTATTTCATTTTATGGCATAGGAACATATTTGTTTTCCTTTCATGGCATTATAATGTTATTTTTTCTTTCATACGTGAATGACATTGATACAAAAATAAATATAAATTTGCCTACGACATAGCGTCTATGAACTGCATGGCTTTTGCCACTGGTCGTTTTAGCAGCTTATTAGCCAGTAATGGGCTTACTAGTACCTATTAACTTCCTAATATTAATACGACTTGACCAATTTCTAGCGAGACTGACAAACTTTTCCATGCCAGAAAAATTTGCAACATAACCGTATACAGTTTTAGTTAAGGCTTAATATAATAAAACTACTGTATGTTGTAGCCAGCAAATGTGTTTGTCAATCCTGACCTAAAACGCATGCACTGATGCGTACTTTGAAAATCCACCAGAAACAGTTGCAAAATATTTTATTTTAGACTTGGAAAGCCTGAAAAGGCTAAATGGATTAATTGATAATGGGTACTAAATGGATTAATTCATAATGCGTACTTCGCTTTGCCTGTGAAGAAATCCTAACACGGGACCTATAGTTTGCAGGTCCGCTTTGCTAACCACTACGCTATTTAACATGTCAGTCAATCTACTCACTCACTCAGACATGCGATCTTAGCCGGCTCCGCTTACACGGTCCGGCAAAAAGCTGTGATTGACAAATATATACATGTTATGGAGAAAAAAACGCTACAGATGCTTTTTAATGTAAGAACAAGCGACAATTAAAGCGAGAAGAGGAACAAAACTTGTCATGCAAATGTTTTAGTACGTCTGTCTTTGACTTCTGGCCCCAGGCCAGCTGGCCATCGCTAATGTTGAACCTTGTCTTTTCATACAAAAAACATATATTGCCTTGATTTAAGATATTTCAGCTTCTAATTATATTTTTGTGTGCGCGCGTGTGCGCGCGTGTGTGCGCGTACACGTGTATGCGTGTGTACGTGTACGTGTGTGTGTGTGTGTGTGTGTGTGTATATGTATGTATGTATATATATATGTATATATATATATATATATATATATATATATATATATATATATATATATATATATATATATATATATATATATATATATATATATATATAT